>JAUUDZ010441995.1:0-24560 GCA_032361705.1 Panulirus versicolor
CCATCACTACCCCATACGTCCACGAGGTAGCGCCAGGAAAAGACAAAAAAGGCCATTTTCATTCACATTCAGTCTCTAGCTGTCAAGTGTAATGCACAGAAACCACAGCTCCCTATCTACATCCAGGCCCCACAGACCTTTCCATGGTTTACCCCAGATGTTTCACACAAAAATATACATACATGCATGCATCTATAGGGACACAAACATACACGCAAACAAATGGAAGGAAACAAAAGAGTATGTAATACGAGCCTTCTCAAAATGAGTAGAGATTACTAGAGGAGTGTTCAGGGTTCTGTTCTAGAGCCATTACTCCTCTAGAAATATATTTCCAACTTATCAGAAGGTAACTCCTATAGTGTCTGAAAAAAAAATCCTTGTCTGCTTCCTCAAACATTTTCAAAGGTGATGTCTCACTTACATTTTAGTACTTTGTTATAATAATACAGCATCTTCATTACCATCTGTGGATGTCTTGGCAGGAAATTGGCAAAGTTCCTGAAGTATTCTAGAGCCTTGTTTTTGGCACACAGACTCATGATCTGAATGAGGTAAGGCACTGATGAGCTGATGGAGGAAGCTCCGACTGCACCTAAAAATCTCGTAAGTACCCACCTCTTCTTGTTTCTAGGCAAGAATTTGGGATTTTTCTTCCTAAGAAAGGTAAGAGCCAACCATCTTGAAGCATAGGTGAAAGAAATACATTGCCCAGAAGTAAAATTCCCAAAATGAAGTGGCAGCCTGGAGGAGTAAAGAGAGAACATTGTTCCCTTAAGATAGCTTTAGCCACACTAAAGCAGGTGGCTGCTAGTCACAGTGTTAGAAATACTCGTCTCAGTGACCAGATGCCATAACAGGAATTAAAGAGTAAACTTGTTAGAAAAGCTAGAAAATACTTCTATAGTATAAAAGTAGTGAATGAATGGAATAAACTGAATAAGAATATAGCAGTGTGGAAAGCATACATAAATTTAAAAAGTATGATCATAGAGAAAGGTCAAGAGATGGGGCTCCAAATGTTAAACTCCCTCTCTGTCCAGTAAAAACAGAAAATCAAAAAGAGGAAATTATATTTCTGAGGAACCACCTCCACTTTCCAGTCCCCTATCTGTAGCATCCCTTATAAATGATGGGCTGATGGATGAACCAGCTTGATGGAAGTATGTAAATGGTTCTGCAGTTGAAATCAGCTCTCTTGGCCACATCATCCTACAGAACACACTTAACATTTTCTAAAGCTGGACCATAACCATCACGTCAACACTGACAAAGTCAAGCCTGTAGCCAAGCACATCAGCTTCACTTCCATCCATGTCCAACCAACTATTGTCTGACTAGCTCCATTCCCTTCCAGGGTGCCCAGTCCAAAAGGCCTCTCAATGTCACTCTGGATTATAAGCTATGATGCAAAGAAGACAGCAGCACAACCAAATCCTACTGCCAATATGTCTACATTCTTTACAGACTCTTGGCTCTGAACCCCTATGCACTAATGCATAAAAAACTACACAATTTTCATATCTCCCAAAGTCAACTGTACAGAAAAGGCAATGCAAGATTATCCTTGTTCCACCTCACACCTATCAAGATACACTCATCAGACTGATCTTCCAAATTCTCTCCAACCATTATCTGGACTTCATCAGAAAGTTTGGAAAGACATTATTGAACCATCCTCAAACTCATACAGACCACCACTGTCATTAGTACTTATGTTCAGCTCACTGCCATCCTACTGATTGTGTAAAGATTGTCTGTTTAACCTGCCCTCACCCTTCTTTTAAAGTCCTACTTTTTATAATGTATCTACTTTCTCTGTAAATTTTTAGAATTTGGCTGCAGGAAATTCAGTAAATCACTTATAATTATCATTTCTTTTTCATATTTGTTTGCTGTTTCCTGTGTTAGCAAGGTAGTGCCAGGAACAAATGAAGAATGGCCTAACTCACTATAAAATGAGTTAGTACATTTAAAAAGACATTCTATTTGTTACAATGAAAAGCAAAAAGCACAAGTTTACTTACGGGTAACCAAGAGCCAAAATCTTGATGTAAGTTAGAGCATCACTAATGGTGTATAGACAAAATCCAAGAAGTGCTGCAATGGCACACACAAAGATCACTCTGCAATAAGAAAGAGTTTCTTTAGAATTTAAAACTAGATAATAATATCACATGTATCAGTCTAAATCCTATACACATATTCCAATATTACTAAAAGATAGCTTATACAAAATTCCCTTTGAAAACTTTGCTCATGAAATCATATGTTAGCAGAATGTTAACCATTCAAGATTTTTTTTTTTCTGTACAGTAATTATGCTCTTCACTGAAATCCATTCTTTTTTCATGGCGAACCTTATCATCTTAAGTATAATAAAGGTAACTCGCAGCTAAGAGAATGATTAAATGGCACAGAATTTTGAAATGATAGAGTATGAATATGCATATGATGGTGGTGTAATAATCATTCATACATGGTAAATGAACTTTTTAGGAAGAATGTGAAAGTAGATCTGCTTAGTCTGATGATGAGCATCCCACTTAGTTGTTCATCCTTTCTTTGGCTAGGGTGAAGTGCCACAGTTCTGACAGGTGTGTTCAGATTGTAACTCCACTTGAGATTCCCCATAGGTATCATGGTCCTCACTAACAAGCCTATGGAGCCTTCCATGAGCTGGTACAATACAATGAAGTAATCATTTCTACACTAGCATGGGTGTGAAAGAAATGCAAACAAATGATAAAATGGAGAAGCAAAGAAAAACTTTGAAAAAAATTATCACAACTTGCTCAATCACTTCAAAAGGATGAAAAGCTTTATGTACAATGAGTGAAATGCTTGAATAAGTAGCCGTAAAGTACAAATATTAGTAAGTATCTATGAAAGATTCAGGAACAATAAAAGCTAATTGGATTTCTGCAATGCAACATAAGAATAATATTTGGAGATTTATCATTTCATTCATAAATAAGAATGGTTTGTGTGGACAGAAACTACAAAGCATTTAAAAAGTATTCATGGGATATAAAAGACTAACAATTTCTACACTGCATCATATGAGATAAGCATCATGAATAGTACCTGGAGGTTGCTTCTTTATTTGTAAAGACAAATGGTACAGACAGAAGTGATAAAGCTCTTCTGGAATACATGAATAAATACCAAAGTAGATACGTAAACCATAAGTTTATCACAGATCCGACTCTGACAAAGCACACAAGAAACTAGAAATGTTTGACACCTGACTATAGTCTTATTCAGTGACAAGGAATTCTAACTAGTATTTCTTACCGAGCAATGGAGAGAGCTGATTTCCAAAGAGACTGATGAAGGCATCGGGTGATAACCAGCTTCATGATGCTCCATCCCCATCGGCGAGTCAACGTCACAACAATAAACCATACTACACTACCATCTATCAAGTAAAGGTTCTGTAAATAAGAAATATAGTTTGAACAATGAAACAGATCATAAAGAAAGTTTTGAAAAAAATCTGTCATGGAATACAGTATTCACTCATGTTTATCTATATATATTTCAAATCATTTTAAGGTTTTGAAATAAAACAATTAACGACATGTTGTCAATTTGCTGAACCAGGGCATATGAAGCAGTAAGACGAAACCATAGAAAGATCTGTGGGGCCTGCTTGTAGTAGAAACCTCTGGAAGATCTGAGTGAATGAAGCCATTTCTTTGTTCTAGGTATAGCCTCACCAGTGCAGGAAATGGCAAACATTTATGAAAAAAGAAAGAAAGAGGTCCACTGAAGGTCTTACCAGTTTCAAAGACCACTTTCTATATTCAAATAAGGAACCTTTCTCAAGCATCTGGCTGCCATCATTTCTTTCTTAAAAAATTTTTGGTAAGCCATTTTCTCATTGGACTCAAAACAATTTTCTTCATCATAGACTTGGATTACGCTACTTAATCAACTATACTCGCAAGTAAGAGCATTACTAACACTATCATTCTAGTATCACTATGAAACTATGTAATTTCTTTGTTTTCTCAATTGATAATATTTCTTGAATCAAAAATACTGTTCTGTTTCTGGAGTACATCGTATTGTTCAAAACTGATAGCTGCTATCCAATAAATAACCTTCAAACATTAATAAAACCAGTAATATTCTCAGCAGGATTACACAGCTGCAATTGAACAATGACACTGGTAACTGAGAACTGACAAACCATATGTTACAGATGACATTCTGCCACTTGCCATGTTAAAACCAGAAAACCTATGAAAGACTAAAACCTTACCCAAGCATCATAGAAGATGGCTTTTTGGAAGGGCTGATATTTTGTTAAGGTGACTATGCATCCAGAGCCTCCTGCTTTGTTTTATTGTTTCTAACATAATTCAGATTACGTCAACAAATAACCTTGTAATCCATCCTTCCCATATACTCCTACATCAAGGTTCAGATGCTCTAACTAAGCAGGACAATACATGCGTACCATCTAAGCTCAGAGTAAATACTATTATTACCTAATGCAAAACCTTGTGATACAAAATAAGTCTTCATCTTTATCACAAGCTAATAAATATATGAATATCCATATGAACATACCATGGCATATTTGGTGTGAGAATGTGGCAGCCAAAAGACAGTGCGATAGATGTTGAGGTATTGCAGAGCAAGGGACATGAGGCTGAAGACCAACATTAATGTCTCAAATCCCAACTCTGAGATACGGGGAATATCCGGAATGGTCATGTGTTTTGGAGGTGTTATAGGCATCAGGGGAGGCCCATCCTCTGCATGACCTAGCCTGTATTACAGAGCAAGTAGTTAAGAACTTATTTGTCATTTATAGAAATTCATTACAATTTCATTCATTTTATTCCATTCATCCACCACTCATCCTTTTAAGAATACTTCCTAGTATTAAAAAGTCTCTTACTTAATTTCAATTAAAATCACTCCTCACTCATCTCTCTGCCAAGGTGGGCAAATTCAAAGCCTCTAGCCTTTTCCTATAACTCATCTTTCTTAATTCTGGTACCATCTTTGTTTCTCTCCTCTTTTTCTTAGTGATCAAACTTGAGAAGCATATTCTAGCCTTGGCTTTATGTATGCTTTGAAAAGCTTGCTGAATAATTCATTACCTATGAACTTGAATGCATTTCTAATACATGTTGGCAGACAGCTGGTTTCCTTAACTCTTGTCCTAAGGCTGGACTTTGGTGACAGGTTAAGGACAATGTTGAATCTCAAGTCTTTCTCACATACATATCCTGCAGCTTGTTTCCTACTATATGGTAATCATAATGAGGCTTTCTTTCACTATGGACCATCCTCACTTCTTTACAGTTGCTTTGGTAAAGCTTCATCAACCATGTATCAAACCAACTCTAGTTCATCAAAGTCCCCTTGTAAAGTAATGCAATCTTCCACACTTGCATGTTAATTTCAATTTGACATCTTAAATATTGTTGCACTGCATCCTATGTACATTCAAAAGTCCTCTTTACAATCTAAACGGGCATCTTTTTTTCATATACTAAATATAAGAATGACCAGCAGCTTACAGTATACAGTATCACTAAACATTAAACATATGTAAAATACCAGGTATGCTTGGAATACTGTCTAGAGAGAGTGAATAATGTGCAAACACAACTAACCTTTTCAAGTCATGATCCATGAGTGCTATTGGCTTTGGTGGTGGAGCCCGAGAAGTATTACGCCGTCCTCCAGCCATTACTGCACTGCTGTCACTTCTATAAAAATCAGTAATGAATAAATCATAATGAAAAGTTCTCACAGAATTCCATTCTGAGAGAAGTTAAATGATACACATCTATTCTTGATATAACTGCAAGATTTACATAAAAACTGACAATCAATTCCATTATGTACTGACAGTAAAAATTTTTTTTTGTAAACATATCCCATCCTTGCTATCATAATTGAGGACGGAATATAGCTGTCTGCTAACTAGCAATCAAAAGCAATTCCTCATTAAGAGATCATTAAGAAACTTACTTTCAATCTTATCACAAATTTTGCAGCTATTACATAGGGTCCCTCTAAAGTAGGGAATAACACATATATGTCATGGTCATTGGGATATGATGGGAAGAGGCTGTGATTCAAATCATATTTCTAAGTCAGTGTTCAACCAATTTTGATACTCTTGGGGCATATTTTACTCTAAGACACCAAGAATCTGAAAGAAATGCAAATCAGGGGACTCTTCATACTTAGCAGAAATAATTTAGAACAGAACAATGTGCTTTGGTCTATCTTTATAATTCTACAACAATAAATAAGTGGTAAAGAAAGGAGTAAAAAGATTTTGAAAATTGCAGAAGTTAAAAGTAGGCCGAACACTTGCAGAAATCAATAACACCTAAGAAAATCTTATAAGTTCCCTTGGCATCTGAGATCTAACTTAATTTTCAAATTGATAGTAGAAATATAACGGACACATCCATGATTTTGAGATTATTGTACCTGCAAGAAAACATGAACACAACAGACAATACATGGAGCAACTGACGGCACATCTACCAAGACTCATTTCATATGGTCCCCGGTAGCACTCCCACATTTACAGTAGTATATTTCTAATATAACCTCAGCTGCTAGAGGATGTTAGGTGATATTTTTCTCTCCAGTAGATCTAAGCTGTTGAAAAAAGGTGGGTAAGGTTTTCAAATATTATGTTAGCTTCTATGAGTGTCTCACCTACTTCAACATTAATCAAGACTTTCCCTGATCTTCATAACACTCCCCACTATCAATAATTTCTAGAAGAGCAGGTTGAGCTCTGTAAAAGAGCATGCAGGATTTATCTTTCACAAGTGCCTGTACAAGGTTTTGTTAAGTCTTTTATGGTATGGAAAAACATCCCAGTCACGTTATTCATGCTTCTTTCAGCATTGTGTTGTGCAAAATGCATAGAATAATGTCCACTACGTACACTGTCTCTTGAAATCTAACAATACTCCAAACCACACAGGACTGGCCTCACTAACTTCTACAAAGCTGTAGAGAGTCCAAAGACATAAGTTTCCTTCGAGACCAATAACTTATTTGTGTGGTACCCCTGAAGAGGAATTTTACCATGTTTTCTGTATATTTACTGCTGCACTATTCACTTTGGGAGCAGGGAGCGCATTCCATTCAATTATTACTTTAAATGTGCATTGTACCTTATATGACCGACATCTTGGATGATCAGTTATCTATCTTTACTATAGATCTTAATGGAAAATTATCTCACTTCTCTATGTGTAATCATGGCACATAAATACTTACAAAATAAGGACAAAGTTACTCTTTTTCACTTGGAAATGGATAATAATAAATGACTGCTGTTTGTACACAAATAATCGGGTCGGTTACACTACGAAACAGACAATATTGCCAGATGAAATTTGCTAAAACTTACAATATTCCGAAAAATCTTTAACTTATCTTTACAGAATTTTTACCGATGATGATATGTTCTAAAGATATGTTTGTACGTCGTAAAAGAGATGTAAGACTTAAGTGAAGACAATTCATATGATCTCAATCATGAAAGTATTTATTTCATTCATTTCCAAAATTATAGTCACATACTGCACGTCATCCCAGCTTCAGAAGTGACCACCGTTTACTTTGTTGTTTTAGACGAATTTGTAGAAAGACCTCAGTAAAGAACAACACTTTACATATACATCAAATAATATGGGTAAATCTTTAGTCATACCGATGATTATGTATTTAATCCCTGAACCAAACAAAAACCTGCTGATTAAAACACTATAGAAACATACCTAAGGGGTAGACAGGTTGACATGAGGGAACAAGGTTAAAGAGAAAAGCCGCAGAGGGAAAGTTTGGAGATATGTGACCCTGATGCCACACCCTGCACAAAACTTTCGGTACGTCAAGGTGTGCATTTACAATATATGATTACCAAACGCTCCCAAGATATCAAGATCTACTATATGATATTTCCGGAAGGTTTCGAGATGTCAAGGTCTGCAACATAAGTTTCCCAACTGCCTTCGAGATATCGCTGTTTGCAACATAAGTTTGCTGAAAGCTTTTGAGATAACAAGATCTACGATGCAATAGTCCCAAAAGCTTTCGAGATATCAAGGTCTGCAGCTTCATATCTGCATCACAATATTTCCAAAAGCTTTCAACATAGTAAGGGCTGTGACATAAGATTCCCAAAAGCTTTCAGGATATCAAGATGTACAACATAAGATTACCAAAAGATTTTTAGATATCATAGTCTACAACATAATATTCCCAGAGGCCTTCGAGATATCAATGTATTACATTATAAGACCTACAATTTATCGAGATATCAAGGTCGGCAGCATGATTCCTAGGTACTTTTGAGATATCAAGGTCTCGAATGTAAGATTTACCAATACTACCGTTAAATCATGGTCTACAATGGAAGATTCCCAGAGACTTTTGTGATATAAGGGACCGCAAGAAAAAAATCACATAATCTATCAAGATATCAAGGTTGCCACAAAAGCATTCTCAGAACTCCTCAGGGACTTTGGAGACAGAATAATTCAGAGCAACAGGACAAAAATTGGAGTACCAAGAAAGACTACATTACTTTGGGATAAGCTGTACCAATGCACTCATTCAAAGAGAAGGGAAATGTTTGATTTCGGAATGAAGCGAAACATAAAGGGAAGCAAAGGAGAAAGTTGAAGCACATTTCTTCTGATTTCTGCAGAGTTGATATGTTTTTGTCTGATGTACCTCATACGTACATTTGCTTTGGAAGTTTTTTGTTACATTATAGTCCGGGTTAAGGCAAAATGTTTATATATATATTTATTGGACTAATTAATGAATGCCAAATGTTGG
Source organism: Panulirus versicolor (assembly GCA_032361705.1). Taxonomy (NCBI): domain Eukaryota; kingdom Metazoa; phylum Arthropoda; class Malacostraca; order Decapoda; family Palinuridae; genus Panulirus; species Panulirus versicolor. The sequence continues at coordinate 8,848 of JAUUDZ010441995.1, forward strand.
TGATTTCAACAAAACTCACTCTCACAGCAACTTCGTGATGTTCTGTCATTTTCACTCCGTGTTTCATATCTTCTGATGATGTATAGATACTGATCTTAGATATATCTAGTATCATATCCATAATGATTATCATTATGTGTTCAAGACATCCTCAGTCAAGGAGGAAATACTGTTTCATTTGCCCTGATTCTGAATCCAAATTTTAATTCTGACTACAACATACTGACTTAGTCATGTTCGATTCACATGCCAAGAGTAATCTACTAAAGTCATATTAAAACAGACACCATTTGCTATAAATAACGATAATTGGGAGCAAAACTATATAATGAATATGTAATGAGATACTCTCACTGCTCTTTTTAATGGCAGTTATTGAAAATAATTGATATATATATGTTTATTTACATTTATACTCCCATGGTTCCGAACGAGGGCATGGCTTGAACATGTCTAACTTTAGCCTTAGGTGATGGACACTAGAAGGCCAAAGAATCGAGTAACTTACACTTTGAAGAGGTAAAAGAAGGACTCCAAAGCTGTCAGTAGCTTTCGATTAGACTGAAGAAAACAGATTAAAGTGACGTAGAAAAGTCTAGGGCATGAGAGTGATTGCAATGATCACAGTTGTAACCATAGAGAAATTCAATGACTATGTCATAGATCTGGTGGATATGAAGTGTAAGATGCATCACAGAAGTGAATTATGGAAGTAGAAGTACAGTTTATCTGTAATATCTCATGGTTGAACTGATTTAGGAAGCCGCCGATGAACCAATAAACGATAGTGTCAGTGAAATATGCATGGAGGAGAGACAGTTTAGTTACTGGATATGGAAGTCTTTCATCTTTTCCAGATTACTTATTCCTAGTTTAAAATTAACTGCCTTGTAAAGTTGATCAATATAGTGACATAAGTCGATTTAAGTATTTGCCATAAGATTTGTCTGTTAGAGTGAGGCTGAAAGGTTAATCTTACCATAAGTGACCTATACAAGTCCAGTTGTTTGCATTATAATGTGATTCCGTCTCTTGTGAAAAATATGTAACTAATTTTGTTAGGTGAATCTAATATCTAGCTCTTTGGGATTATATTAAGGTAAAAGTTTCAGATTATAGATGCTACATGTACAGGCTTGACATCTTAATTTTACTTTTATGAATTTTTGTTGCTACTTTAAGGCATGATAAAAGGGCATGGGATTGTGGTTTGCTACCCTTGAAAACCATCTCAGTATTAACTTGTTAGTAGTAGGATCATGAGGGATAGGGTGAATATAGAGCTTGATAATAATTCAATAACACTGTAAAACTTATAAATCAAATGATATATTTTTTTACTGTTTGAAGGCAGCATTAATGAAGATCTTGATAATACTACAAATTTTTATTAGATATGTTCCGTGCTCCACGTATCTCTGCCATATTCTTTCATTTGGGTAGTTATGTAAACAGTGAGTATAGATGGCTAAAGAGATTATAAATTTGACTTGGGTGGGAGAGATCTCATAAACATTAATTCTAGCCTGAAGTAATTTAGACATCTGAACTCACCTATTACGTTTGCTACACTCGAATTTAGTCGGGTTTAAACATTATGAGGCATGGCAACAGTCACTGAAGTGCATAGGTATTAAAGGATAATAGGCATTTCTACACTGTACAGGCAAGTTTTTGTATTTTCTTACAGCTTCATACACTGTACATCGACATGCTGACTGAATAAAAGCTCTGTAGAATCTGAACAAGCACTGGGTGAATGGTTTTTTGGGTCAGCAGTCTGGAGGATAGTTACTTTTCTAATGTCCTTAGGTTATGCATGAGAACATTACCTGGAGGAAAAGGAGTGGTATACATACCTAAAGTGGATATTTTTCATTCAGGCACAATTAATATGTAATCCATATGAATAGAATATACTTTCTATGTAGATATGGATATGTGTTTAAATAAAACGCTACTTTTATCTTTTCTAGGAGTGCTTGAACAAGAACTTAAACTTCATTATGGCTGTAGCTCCTTGCTTTGATGAGTTATTCTCAAATTTAATAAAGGAACTGAAAGGACTAGACAAGATAAAGGAGGTAAGCAGTCATTTTGGTCCTCAGCAGAGTTTAGAAGATATGTTTTCATACATCTGGGACTTAGAAGAAGCTCATCATTGTTTAAAGCCAACCATACTTAATTCAGGAAAATCTGATACTGAAGCAGAGAGACTTCGTACTGAAGGCAACAGATATTACCGGAGAAAATGTCTGGATAAGGCTCTAGAATTATATAATATGAGCATCATGTTTGCACCACATCCAAGGTTCACTGCAGTGAATGGAGATTCACTTGATCCCGGTCATGAAATACCCTCAAACATCAAAAGTAAGGATATAGCTGAAGGTATTGACAGAAGTAGTGATGATACCTACGGGTCACTGGCACTTGGATATGCTAATAGATCTGCTGTGCTGCTTGAGCTGGGTCAGTATGAAAAATGTATAAAAGATATTGATATGGCACTTAGATATGGCTACCCAAAGATGGTACACAGTAAGTTGGCAGAACGGAAGGCAAAATGTCTCATTGCCCAAAATAAAGGTACTGAAGCAGAAGAATTGTTAAAATCTTCTCTTGAGGCTTTAGATGCCCTCTCACTAGATGAAGCAAAATCTAAGTCATCCAGGGATTCCTTATATCAGTTACTCCATCAGTGTCAGCAAGATGAGAGGTCAGATAGGTCTTCCCAGGAGGCAAGGTGTACTGATGGACCATCTAAACTATCATATGTAACTAGAGAGAAGCTTTTATTTTGCTATAAAACCCCCAAACCACCTGAGCTACCACATCCAAATTCAGCCATACCATCCCTAAGCAGTGCAGTCAAATTGGCCTTCTCTCCTGCACAAGGACGTTACCTTATGGCAGACAGAGACATTAAACCAGGTGAGTCATGAGATATTTGCAAATGTTTATGTGATTTAATGAATTCAGTTTTCATAAAGTTACATACCTCAGAGTTAAAGAATAATTGAGAGGTAGAATACTCTAGATTATCCATTTTCCTATGTAGAATATAGATTAATCAAAGTGAATTGATGAAGATATTTTAAGTAATTTTTATAGGTATACTGATTTAGAAAACTGTGTGAACATTATAGTAAGAGAATTGTTGGAAATTATTTGTAAGTAGCCAGGAAGCACAATAAACCTTTGAAGAGTGGAGATGGATGTGGTTGGATCATGTTGAACTCTGTAATGTAGAAGTTGGTCATTTGCACATAATGTAGGAATATGACTGTAGAATCCTGGATTTTGTGAACATTTTTATTTTTTTACTGTTTTCCCTGTTTTAAAACATCATCCATTGTTCCTCCCATCTGCATCAGGCTGGATTTCAAAGTTAATGAGAATTTATATTTGCTGGTAACTTTACTACAGAAAGTCAGCTAGCATAGCATGAGCTTGATTTTCTTGCTAATTTGTGTTAATAGTTTTTGTGTGCAGCCAGTGAAAAATATGGTGGATCTCAGGATTTCGCTTTCAGGATTATGATTGTCTGAGTGCTTTAATTTGGACTTTGCTTTTGATTCCCTGGACACATATATTGAACATATGTTTTATTATAAATTCAGTGGTTAATGGAAATGTATTACTGAACTGTTAGCTTCTGATAATTGAATCGTTCAGACTGACCTAAATATTCCTGGTTAGTTTTGTTTAAGGCTGCAACTCGCTAGTATTTCGATAACTTTTGAACCTCATGCCTGAACTTCTTTAGATGAAGCAGCATTGTATTACTTCAGATTCTTAAATTTGGTTCCTAAGTTTTGAATCACAATTAAGAGGCAGTGACTTTTGTAAGATTTTTATTAGGATCTCAAGTTTATGATTGAATTTGGTCATCCTTCACTGACCAGAAGAAGGCAAAACAAAGTATAGTGCTTACAGTGTTACCTGTACTGAAATTGTATAAACTCAACAGAAGTAATCTTTTTTGTAAAAGTTAAAGTGAATCTTTGGACAAGTATTACATAAACTCTTCATTTCCTTTCATGTTCTATTAGGAATTTCTTTTTGTGTGTGCAATAATATGCAAAGAGTAATACTGATGAAACAGTCTCTATTCTTTTTAATATGATTGTGGCATAAGCATGATTTACTTGCAAGGCCATAATAGCAAGGTTCGTTAAATACCATTTTTCCCACAGCATTATCATGATGAATGTAATTCTCTGTATGTTGTTTCCAGGTTTAGCCTTAGTGACTGTATCTCCTGTAAAAAAACTTGATTGTAAATATTTTTACATTCTTGGAGAGGTTGGGAAATATTATTTTCATGTAGGCTTTATGAGATTATTTGATTTATTTCTTGGACTTTTTTTTTTGTAAAAAGTTTTATGAGGCTTCTGTATCTGAGTTAGTGTTATATAAAATATCCTGCATAAAGTACTTGCTTTGGAGTTAGATTAATCCTTTTGCTGGCCAACAGTGCAGGTTGCATCATGATGACCGTCACACTTCTCTGATCTCAGAATGACTGCTCACCCATATAGCCAGAAGCCCTAATGTGGAACACAGCTAGAAGTGTTTACATGATTTATCTTTTTCCATTAATATTTGTAGGATTATTTTGTTTTTGCATAACTTGCAAAGCAGTTTATCTACTTCTCTGAATGAATGAACTCTTGAAATTATATACGTTTCTATACGCAACTGAAAATCAAAAGTAAGCTTACATAACAATTTCCTATAATATGTGTTTCCGACAATACTATAGAATTATTCTTATTTACAATTAAAACAATTTTTTTTGCTTCACTAGGAAAGACAAAAACAGAAGAATATTCTACTTTACAACAAAAAGAAATCAAAGAACAAGTGAGATGCCATTTTATTGCTTCACAAGATGAAAAGAGTATTCTGCTGTATAGGTGAGATGCCATTCTATTGCTTCACAGAAATAAAAACAAAAAGAAAAGAATATTCTACCTTACAACAAAACGAAAACACTGAACATTGTAGAAGTAACATGCCATGCCAAACTGAGGTTGGGGAATGCAAGTCATACTGAGACTTAGATGTTTAGAGCATGGCTGTATTCACCTATTCAGCAATGCAAAACGTTTAACCATAAAATACAAATATATCCTTTAAGACATCCTGCTTAACTGGCTAACAATCAAGCGAAATTTTCTCTGACAACCTGTACTGTTGACCAGCAGAACCTGGAAGGGTTAATAAGTTAGAACTTCAGTAAGATGGTAAAGATGGGGTAGGCGGTGAAAACATTAAAGGTTTGTAGAAATTTGAAATTGATGTTTCCCTATAACAAGAACTGGTGTTCTTGCTGACAGAATATCCATTTATTCATTATGATTGACTCTTTCCAGGTGAAGTTTTAGTGGTAGAAGAGGGATATAGTAGGGTCCTCCATCTAGATTCCTCTTTGCGTACCCATTGTTCTGGTTGCCTGGCCCGATGCCTCACACCTTTGCCGTGCCCTTCCTGCTCTAAAGTAAGCCTAGTAGGCCATTGCCTCATCCTGCTTTTCTCCTCCTGCTTTCTTCTTCCTCCATCTCTTTTTGTTACTACTACTATTGTGTGATACTACCTTGACTAATACAACAGCACTGTTTAGACTAAAGCTTCTACTTTTTCTGTGACTGCTACTAAAATGAAGAATACAATGACAGTGATTGCTGCTTCTGTTAGTACTTCTTGATATTACTACTATTGATACTTATTATTACCAATACATTCACCCCTGCTTTTGGGATAATTACTACCATTTCTTTGGCTGTCTACTTCCCTTGTTATCATGGATGTTGACCCTTTGTGCATGATCTTTGAGCACGACAGTATATCTGGGTATGATGGCCTGACCTCTCGATCTGATCCTTATGGGTCAAGTCAAAGGTTACACTCTCATACCGAAGGGTTGCACCATCATATTCAAGGGTCTCATTGTCATGCTAAAGGGTCATAATGTGCTCGAAGGCCTCATCATTATTCTCTGGAATTGTACTGTCATGAATAAGAGCTTAACTATAAGTATTTATACTGCTTTGATGGCTGCTACTACATGTTATAATACATGCATTATTTCTGCTGCTGTTAATGTTCCTACTGCTGCTGCTTTAGTTTTTTTATCTCTTCTTTGCTTACCTGTATTACAACATCCATACCTACTGATGGACCTTTTGTACACATACTTTCTCCATTGTCTTTTTCACATGGGACTGCATACCTAGCATCTTTCCTTGAAGTCTCCAATGCAGCATCTCTTATGATATTTTTGATAGTATATGATAAGAATGTGAATGCTTATACTTTAACTAGCATATTTGTGTTTAAAGACTTTTGTTAAAAGTAGAGATTTCTTGCCAAGATTTTATCTGAATTACATAGCAGTATCATTAGTTGTTGATTTAATACTGTAAAATTTTATAAACTTATAATGACTGGCCATTTTAGCTCTTAAGGATTGACAGAGCAAGACAGGACATTTGAGTTGCCTCATATTGATAGAAGAATCTCTGGCATTGCAGTTAGATTGAGTAATGGGGAGTTTTTGTTTAATTAACAACTGCAGGTGTATTCAGTTGCAGGAGGGAGGAACATCATATACTGCAGATTAAAAGAAGAAAGCTTTAAAAACAGGTAAATGATAGTAGACAAATGGGTAGATAAAAACCAAAAGTACACACTCAGTTTAGTGAATATTTTTTACGTCATCAAATAATCCCAAAAGGTGGAAATGAACTTCATCCAATTATTAATTACAAATAATGCACTAATTACATCTTTAGGGTCGTAGTGTACGTACTCTACAAATAGATATCTCCATGATCTATATAACTTATGAAATTCATTTGGGAATAGCATAATTTAGTTTGTTTTTTCAATATTTCAAGCTGCTGTGGATGATACTTAGTGAGTATTTGATATTTTTGGTTAGAGGTATTAGTGAGTATTTGATATTTTTGGTTAGAGGTATTTTTTGAGACAAATTTCATTTTTTTTCATTGAATGAATGAACCTTCTTATATTATTAGCTCATTAGCTCAATTTAGTAATTATGTTATCCACTATATATCTGATAATTAGGTAACATTTTGTTTGTATAATTATGTTATTAGTCATTAGTTTTTCTGTAGTACATATATTGAATCGTTGCATCAGATTACTATCCTCTCTTCATAGAAAATTGGTTCACAAGACTGATAATATGTATCTGTATCGTTTGTTGTCTTCTTAACCAGACAGATTTTGATATTTATCTGACCATTTATTAACTTTCTCTTGTATTTCATGTGTGGAATTAATGCAATATGATGTTTCCCCCTCTTATTAAAGTAGCCTTTGCATATAAAGCACTACCTTCACCTCATGAAAAATTTTATGTGTCTTTAGAAGATGTTGCTTTTTGTCCTCAATAGATTGTGAAGGATTCATTGTAAACAACCCTCCCCAGTTAAGCAGTTGTTCTCAGGTGCAGATGTACCTTCTTTACAAAATCATTTAATTCAGTTTTTTCATCCTCCATCACAATCATGGCATTTCTGGTGATGTTTAGGGTCTCCTGATTTATTTTTTTTTACTTTATATTCATCCTGTTTTCCTTTTCCTTCAGTGACTATACCTTTTTCTTATTTTGACCTTTTGGTACACCCTGACTTTGAAAAAATTTCTTGAGTTCTAGATATATTAAACAAGCTTGAACTATAAAGTCTTATCCCCTTTGCATTCAAATATGCTCACCTTCCTTTTCCTCTTGTCAGCACTCCTAGACTCTTAGAATATATTTTCCTGGCCTTTTTTTGTGATTAACAGTTTGTGATTACATGTTTGTATATATAAGGTTGGAGTTGAGTGCTTGTGGAGCACCATCTTTTAACCTCTTTTTTTTTGCAGTTTTTTAACCTATTTAATGTGCTTTGCATTCTTTCTTTCTTCTTCTCATTCAGTCATTGTATATTCACCCACTGATATTGTGAGGATCTTTACCCCTTAGATCCATATCCTCATGCACTTGTCTGTATGATTTTATTTTGCTTTGAAAATTACCAATATATCCTGATAAGATATTTCTCCAGTCACACATATTTTCTTTAGAGTAAAGACCTGTATGTGGAATCTATTGTCCAAAGGTGTAATAAACAGAAGCAGCATATAAATGTTATGTTTTTGATAAAGCTGTTGTCTACTGTTGCATTCTAAAGAAAACTGTTGTCCACAGTTCATTCTACCAAAGCTTTGCAATATTTAACCTGGTGGTCATGAATTGAATTCTCCTGATGGTCCATCTCAGCTTATCTTTTAATTCACAGATCTCAACAGTCTTCTCTTTCTCCTGTACTAATTGTCATGGTAAAGGTCCTTTAATCTGGCATTATCTATTTAAAATCCTCCTGTTATAACATACAGCATTGGTTATTTGAATGTACATGAAATATAGTTACAGTTTCCATTGATATACATTTGGTATGCTTTTTCTGTTTTCAGGACTTGATGATGATTGCAGAGTCACTAGCAATCATTTAATTTCTGAATAGTATCTTCATTCCAGTATCAAAGATCTAACATTGGCACAAAAAAATCTACCTAGGGCAAATAATATGTAGAGAATGAGGAAAAGTAAGCTAAGATGAATTATATGGAGTTCCAGATAGCATATTAATCCACCTTATGGAATCACCTTGTGAATGAGACCAAAGAAGAGCACCATCAGTGGGACAAATTAATCCTTCTCTAACTTTTTAGTGCATGCAGAGGGCCATATAAGAATTAACAATGAAGACTCTGTTTATGATTGCACTATGAATTCCCACCTTGGTTATTAGGTGTAACTAAGAATGATGAATTTATAAGATTTTGAGTGAAGATCTGTATTAGTTATATGCATATGATTATATTTGTATTGTTATTTATTCAAGTTATATGTGTAATGAGTATCATTATTTGCATAAGGTCATTTGTTCATAAAGTATTACATTTTTTTACCCACAGGTGATATTTTGTAGTGAAGCTTGTCGATTACAAGGCCTTGCTTCATATCATGCTCGGGAATGCAGTGTACTCCCTTCTCTTGCTGCACTGGACATGGGCAAGAACTCAGTTTTGGCATTTAGGATACTAATACAAACCTCCTATATTCACCTCAAAGATACTGTACCCGTTTTCATCTGTGAAGCAATTGAACAAATACCTAAGACATTAGGGTTTAATGACAAAGGAATATACAACTCTGCAGACTACAGATCTATCTATCATTTAGTTACTAATAAGGAAAATCGGTCAGTTAGTGATTTGTTCAAGAGGTGTACATTGGCTTTTACTTTAACAAAGTTGTTGCAAGATAGTCAGCAGTTTTTTATAGATGTAACTGGTAAGCCCTTCACTCCCAGTTATGAAGACATCTTGCTCATTGGCTCCACTCTCTTTGTTCACATGATGAACTTGCCCTGCAATGCCCATTCCATTACAGAGTTGCAGGTAAATATTTTTTAGATTTTCATAAGACATTGTTTTGAGTAGAAAACTGTATCATGACCACATTTTCTTTGATTATTTGGAATGCTTGTTACTGGTTATAAAACCAAAGTAAATTTTACTTTTTATGTCTAATTCCCTTTCCTGCTGTTGCAATGTAGCATAAAGAACACATAAACAATGGCCTCATTTGCACACTCCCAGTCACAAGTTATCTTGTATAATGCACCAAAATAAGAACCTACCATCAGCAGCCAGGTTCAGTGGACTACTCCATGGTTTACCTTGAATACTTCATATGCCCTGGTTCAGCCCATCGAGGACATTTCCTACCAACCCTAGTGATCCAGTCCACTTTATCCTCAGTACGCCTCTCACCCTCCTGATTTTACAGACCAGGTACGAGAAAGCCGCCATCACTCCATCTCTTCATTAGTCTTGCTGTTCCACTTGCTTCCTCTACTTCTGATGCAGATATCCTAACAGACAGGAAAATGCTGTTCACTTGCATGGCTATGAGCTTGTTCATGGATTGTTTATGACATTCACAATAATCGGTGTAAGACTCTTCTTATATCCATCTGTAAGAGCTCTGTTGATTGTGGTGTCAAACGGTGGTCTTTGTGGAGGGTTATTGGGAAGGGGTTATGTGCTGGGGGTGTGTCAGCAATAGGACAGAATTAATTAGATCAGTGTGTTTTATAGGGGATGACAAGCTGTCATGAGGCTGAACCAGAGCTAATGAAGCAGTCAGGGTAAACTATAGAGCTGTCTATAGGGCATGGCTGTTGATGGTTGGTTCTGATTTCTGCACATTATAGATTACTGCTAGATAGTGAATGTGTGCAAATATGGCCCTTGTCTTTTTTTCCCCAATGCTACTTCACTAAGACAGGAGAAACAATACTGTATGTAAAAGAAAAATTATTAGTTTGACAGAATGCTTACAAAGAATAAAAGTATTTTCTTTATGAAAATATATAGTTTTACAAAAGTTACAAAAACTTTAATGTCTGATTTTATATCTTATGCTTTAATTGTTATGTAATTTTTACTTTTGCAGGTCAATGTGAGTAGCTACCAATCTAGTGTGTCTCAAGAAATTGGATGTGGTGCTTTTGGTGTACTGAGTCTAACCAATCACTCCTGTAATCCAGCAGCTGCTCGGTTTAGCTATGGCAGTGTTGAGGTTTTGAGAGCTATACGGTTTATCCCAGTGGGAACAGAAATATCTGACAGCTATGGAGAACACTTTGGTATTAATGAAGTTGAAAGTAGGAAGGCTGGTCTCATGCAGCAGTACTATTTCACCTGTTCTTGTGAACCTTGCAAAAATAACTGGCCCACATACCTGAGTCTGTCATCAGAACTAATGCTAAAATGCTTGAAATGCTCAAGAGCAATAAATTGCAGTACAGGGCAATGTGCCAAATGTATGCTAGACTATACTGGATCTACAAATGCTTCGTTATCATACAACCGGAAGAATGTTGATGAAAAAATCAAGCTAGCAAAAGCTAGTTATAATGATGCATATAAAGACATTGTGGAAGGCATTAGTTCGGTAGAAAATAGGGACAAAGTTTGTGAGTTCATTGAAATTATAGATAAGTACATTCAGCTGCCCAACAAACTTTATTTTGAGGCACAAGAATCTCTGAAACATTGCTTTGACAGACAAGGATCATGTAATTTTGTTAAGGAAGAGCTTTAAGAACTCTGAAAATCATTTAAGGTAATTGATTTGATATAGGATAAATGAAAGGATGTTCTATTGCCCATGTATGGGTGTTTTCATCTGAATGAGGATTGAATGTTTATTAAGGGTATATTTAGATCAAAACCTCATTGACTTTCTTTTGCTGGTGATCTTTAACTTGACAATAAAAAGTTGTAACAAAGAAACAGTGGTGCTAAAGTAATGCCAAAGAAAGAAAAATTAGTGTAAGTATGTGTTTTGAGACTAAGTGAGCCAGAGGTGCAGTAGTTTCCTATGTCTTGTTTAGAAATTACTATGGACTGTAGGTTGTGTGATGGACTAAGAGGCAATGCAGAGAAGTGACTACTGATACTAGGTTTAGTCTCATTATAACGTGACTCTGGAGTCACAAAATGTTTCAATTTGTATAATGTACTACAAGTTGACTAAATAAAGTAATAATGATAATGATTATTATTATTATTATTATTATTATTATTATTATTATTATTATTATTATTATTATGAAGTAAAAGAAATTACTCGAACAGCACAAAATGTTAGTTATTTTACATTATGTGTTTTTGCAAACGTTATGGTAGTCAGTTAGGGTTTGCAGTCTTTGTGAAGGGAAGTTTTTCATTTTATCTTTTCATAATTTTTGTATAAGATATACAGGTGTATAGTATTACTGAATATGTGAAACAGTCATTCTGTTTGGATTTGTCATTTAATAAATTTCTCAATTTTTTTTATTAAGATTGTTATTAAACTATCATATTATGACAGACATTTATACACATGAAAGACTGACTGGCTTGCTGAAGTCTGCATTCAGGAAATTCTATACAATTTTTTTTTCAAAATAATAGATTCTTGCTCTTTTTCATACACAGATGTTTATCAGTAATATGTTTGATGTCATATGTCAATGAATTGAACACAGAGGCATGATAACTTTTTAGAGTTCAAATTAAAACTTTAATTGTTCAAACTGTGCAATAAACAACCAAGAAGCAGCACTTCAAACTCAGAAAAACTTAGTTTTGAAATATGGTATTGATTTGTAAAGACTCTTCATTATTCTTTTGCAGTCTTCTAAATAAACCCGCAGTATGGAGTCATAATAATGTATATCATCATTTGACGTGTGATTTTGTTGTGTGCACAACTGCTATATTTCTCTAAACATTTTGACATTTGCCATATTGATTGCTGTTGGTTTGGTTGCATTATGAATTATTAGAAAATACATGAGAAACCACTAAGTGGTTCTTTTCTAGCCTATCAGAGCACAAGGCACTAGATAAGGTAACCAACTGCTAAGTGACCCACTTTTGTCCCAGGGTTGAGGGTTGCACCTGGCAGAAAGATATTGTAATGGCCTTCATTTTACATAACAATATATATCTCTATATTTTTGTCAATGGTCAAAGTCTTACCATTGTATGAGTAACACTGAAAAAGACAAGAAATTTAATGAAAAAAAAAAAAGAAACTAGAGCCCATATGTGTCCCTTACTCTGGCTTCATGCTAACTCCCTCTTGTACATCAGTTACCTTTACTGAGTACAAACGAGTGACCAAGTACAACTGTGTTTAGATTTTGTTATTATTTCTTACTTGCAAAGTATTTGATAACAATACAAATAAGATGTTTTAACCAATTATTTAGAAATTCACGTATATTATTCAGCTTAAGTGAAGCTGACACATCAAGAGACATTTCTTTATCTGATGTTCTGTGAATCAATGTATGGAAATATCTGTACTTTGTAGCTTGTCTTTAACTTTCAAAAAATACTGTTGTCCTCAAGTGAGCAAGTATTATATGATATTATCCATGATGGAGGCAGTGTGCTTTCCCACCAGAAGTTGAATTCCTCACGTGCTGCAGGCTTTGTTAGCTGACCACAGTAGGCAGTTACATGCCTTTTTTAGGGACTTTTGAGCTATAGTTTAGGAGGGAATAGAATAGGAAATTTACCCTTAGTTGGCAGTTTGTAATAGTATATGAAATTGGTTTGAGATTTGATTTACAGCCTAAGACATTTTATTTTATTGAAGAGGTTTTTTGATAACTCCTAACTTCAAGAATTCATCTACTGTTTGTCAAACAGGTGTGTACCTATCCCAGGCTTATCTCAACCATTAAGTGGAGTCTTGAAGGAATCCAAGGGACTAAATCAATCTGGGTAAGAATCATACAGGGCCTGGAATGAGTTTAAGAATTGCTTCTACTCAAGTAATGTCTTTTGGTGCTTTGATGTTAAAAGAGTACAGCAAATGTTAAATGAATGGTTGCTAAGTTGTCAGTTTGGCTATGGCATGTTTGTGATGTGTTTTTAAGATAGATTTTGTAATACAGTAGCACATTAATAGTGAAACTTATAGCATTTAGAGTACAGCAGTATAAGTGCACAGTTAAAAGATCAATAATATGTTGACTAATCAGTTTTTTCCCTTTAATGTCTGAGGATTATCGTCTTCGTAATCAGAGGATCTTGACCACCCCTCTGGGCCAATTTCTGTTGTAACCTTAGACCATTGTGTTTTTTTTTATACCATGAAGGTAGTTTGCTGCTGATAACCTCCATGGAAAAATGTTATGTTTACATGGCTGCTGCACTCCCTTAGGCATTTCTTATTGACTGAGAGGTGCTCCTTGTGTCAAATGTGGTTTTGTTACTCTTTTTTTATTGGTACACCTTTCTAACAGAAGCTGCTTCCTTAGTTTGCCATAAAAAAAGGGAAAAATCATGTGGATCTTATTTTTTCACAGTAGAGGAAGGGTGGGGTTTTCTTTCCCTTGAACTGGCTAACAGTGGATGCAAGACTTTTGGATAAGTTCTTCAGTCACCTCTCCCAAAGCCAGACTGGGAAAGGGCTGTCTTCCCATTACAGGCTTACCATTCTCTTCCTGTGGGTGTTTCTCTATCCAAGCAAGGGATCCCATTCCATGTTTGCTCCATTGTAATCCACCTGTTGAACCACGAACGTTGTGGATAATTTTTTATTTTCTTGGGGCGAGGGTCATACCTAAAAAGAAATCCATAGAAAGGACGTTGTTGGCATGTAGTTACTATGTAATTGACTGAAGGAAGCTTCCATTTGATTCGGTGCTTTGGCATGGATGATTAATGATTGTAAGGGCCTGTCTATCCTTCTTTATACTCCCTTCCACGACAACGCCGACATGTATCGGAACCTTTATATAAGGTGGTACCTCCTTTGTTATGGCTGTCTTAAGCTCTGAGGCCTTGAGGACAATAAGAAAAAAAGATTTGCATTATTCTTATACTTCTCAGATATTATTTTTCATGAGAATGTTGAATATGTCGTTGACCTCCACAACAGTTACATACATCAGGAAGGAAGAAGGTCCCCTCTCTCCCACCTTGAGCCTGAGCAACACCTAAAGACCTTGCCAGTCATATCAATGTATAGGTCTTTCTTGAACACTTTGCTTCTAATGAGCTTTCCCTAACTGACAGATTATGTGATTAACTAGACCTCCTGGAGAAAATCCTGGGAATGCCTTAAAACAGCATTCACTGTCATGCAGGAAACCTTGCCAGTCTCTACTGAATCTACTGACAGCCGGGTCGGTCTCTCAGGCCCAACTCAGTCATAAAAATATCCGCCGTTCCAAACAACGCCCGCAGTGCACCCTAACCTTCACCATTATTCGGCTTTGGAAATACACAGGGAGGATACGTTGGGGCGTGAGAATAATGCCTTCCGTAAAACGAAGTGAGGGGAAATTAACCAGGACGGTCCTGATGTATTGAGGTCGCTAAGGGTAATGCGTCGAGGGTCGCCTTGCTGCTCTTAATGGCTGTTCCTGCTGCTGTGCTCTGCCTCACTGGAAACCTGCATTCATTATTTTTTTTTCAATCTTGCATATATATATTACTTGGTGATATACAGGTACAGCGTGTGTCTTACAATCGTTTTAGTGCCTAGAAGAGGCGATGTTCTTGTAGCATCGTTAGCCCCTGACAGAGCCTGGGGATACAGACATATTGGGGATAATTTAGGTAATACTCTGGGTACGAGGTGGCCAATATGGTGGTTGGTAAAAGCTCGTTGTGCACCGCCAGCCATGGTGATATGTGTAATTGCCTATTTGTACAGCACGGGGGAGATGTTGCCGGTGTCCGCCTGAGTGAAGTTACACCGCGAGTAAAATGTTTCCTTCAGTTAGCTGGTAACACTCATCGTTAGTTAATGAACAGTAGTACAATCCCGTCGAAGGACTGCTCACACCAAAGGATTCCATCAATTGTCAGCTACTGATTGTATGCCAACGCCTTGATTGTCTCCTTTGGACCTTTTCTATTACATTTTTTTGTTCTTCGTTAAGTGTGGTGACCGAACGCGTTTGACTTGATAAATGACGTGAACAGCTTGATGAATATTTTTCGTGTCCACGTACTCGAATGCAGTTATGAAATTTTTCCACGAGACAAGTCTGCCTCCTAAGATTGGAGTCCAGCGACAGTTTAGGAACGACGTCGATTCACACACG
>JAUUDZ010441996.1:0-13088 GCA_032361705.1 Panulirus versicolor
GAGCACTACCTGAAATTCACATTTTTGTGTCTTTTGCACTCAAAATCATTGTTGAGAATTTCTTTTGAATTTGATATTCTTTTTCAGAAATAGTGAGAAGTATCTAAAGACGATAAATATCAAAATCATCCATTCACTTGCAATCATAAGCAAAATAAGGCAGTGTGCAAAAAATCTGTTTCTTGTTTATCTGATCCTCAATAATGACCTTTGATCTCTAGCCACCTCTCATTATATTGAATGAGAAATCTTTTTATCTCACTATAAAGGGTAAATCCTGACTCTAGCTCTTCACCTAATGAAAATATGGCAAATTTTGTCATATCCCCATAATTTTCCCCATTCAGTGAGAGAGAACTAATCATGAAAAAACATGTCTAAAGAACCTGTTCAAATCAAAATTGCTGTCCAATTTCATTTTTTGGATGTCAAAGATGAGATCAAAGATGATCCAAGGATCAAACAAAATATAGCAAGGGTATCACTTCATAATCCATTTTTTTATCCTTGGGTCCCTAACTAAAAGGTTCACAATCGCAACTCACTACTGGTCCTTGGGTCTGCTTAGACCACTTACACCCTTCAGGCTTCAATAAGTGACTCATGGAACTTTAGTTAATTAAGATCCCTCAGAGTCTCTCCCAACTGGGTGTTGGGATGCCAAGAATACACAGCTGGATTTAAGATGCTCTCACCTCCCGTGTCCTGACAGTGGAAGTTAGGGTCAAGTCCTTTGGCGCACATCTTGCTCACTTTATCAACATTGTTCTCCTTTACGTAGTCAACAAAGCGGCGGAGGTTGGCACGGGTGTGGAGTGCTCTCAGTGCCTTCTCCTCTAAGTGAAGCATCTTGTATACCCGCCGCTTGTACTTGAGCTGGAAAAAACTATGGATAAACAGCAGGCCCAGATTTGTTCTTAACTAGGGACACTAAAAGAGGCAAAAAATGAGAAAGTTAAACCCTTTATTGCCCTCTTCAATAAGTCACTTGCTATGGATAATGTTCCAGAGGAATGGAAATTTGCCAATTTCACAATGCTACAAAGTCCAATTACCTTAACATCTGTAGTGCATAAACTAACAGAAACCATCATTTGGGATAAGAATGTAAATGATTTAGAGGACCACCACTTAAATTATTCTCGACATAAGTTTTGATGAAATCACTCATGTTTGACAAATCTGCTTGATTTCTTTCATGAAATAATCAACATGCATCATGAAAATAATGCAGCCAATGTCATCTATTCAGCTTTTCAAAAAGCATTTGATAAAGTCCCATATCAAAGGCTACATATGAAATTGTATGAATGGGGTTGTACTTTGATGGTTAGAAAAAATGGCTGACTGGCTATAAACAGAATGATTAATAGTCAAGCCTCTGAATGGTTAAATGTAACAAGTGGTGTGCCACGGGGATCAGTCTCAGGACCAGTTCTCTTTCTCACATATACTAATGATATTGATAATGGGCTTCATTGTAAGATATTTAAATTTGCAGACAAAATCAAGTTGGGAGATAGATAAATCTACATTAGAAACCAAACATCTGTAGCTCCAAACAGACAAAAATAAGCTGAAGGACTGGGCTAACAGGTGGCAAATGAATTCTGATATTGAAAAGAGCAAAGCTTTAAATATTGGTGGTTTGAATGAAAAGGTAATGTACAATATTATTCTTTTGAGCTAAAAAAAAAAGGTGAATGAGGAAAAAAGACCTAGGTGTAATAATGCCTGGGGATCTAAGGCCAAGCAAGCAGTGCACAGAATCTGTGAAAAAGGCAAAGTTTGTGGATTCATCAGTAGGGCTTTCACATTTAAGTCTCAGGAAATCATCCCTACTCTTTACAGCTCATTGGCATGTTCCCATATTGAATATCACATTCAAAGTCTTAGTCACAATTAATTGGAGAAAGGCACTGACAGAATGGAGGAACAAATCCTATAAGAACTAACTAAATGAATTAAATTCATTAAGCTTAAAAAATAAAAATTTAAGAGGCGATCTAAGTCATCAAAATCATTAAATGTTTACTAATAATAATGAGCTACCCAAGCATAGGTTAATCTGATTAATCTAATTTCACTCATAGTAATGGATATAAACTCATGGGTAAGCATTTTAACTTAAATGAAGTGAAGTACTTTTTCTTCAACACAATCTTTAACATATGGAATGACTTACCAATCAAAGTAGTTGAAAGCAACACCACAGATGTGTTAAAACACAGACTTTATAATTATTTTGCTTCAAATCCATGACTAATATTATTTGCAACTCCTTAGCTATGCACAAAATTTACAGATATTCCTCTTTGAAAAAGTATTTCTACTCCTACCACATTAATCCAAGAGTTTCTGTATTTTCCACTGCCACAAACAGCCTCATTAGTACCCAATAGACTGTTCCTGTTTGAAATCAGTTGCTGGATTATGCTTTGAAATTCTGGTCAAGGGTCGGGTTTGAGGGAGCTCTGGTACAGGATGGAGTTTGAGGAAGCACTAGACCAGGCTGGGTATCTAGGTAACTCTGGTCCATGGTAGGGTATCTAAGCAGCTCTGGTCCTGACTGGGTATGTGAGGAGCACTGATCATGGTTGGGTATCTGGCCAGGGCCCTACTTACTCTAATCTTGGCAGCTCTGGTCCAGGCTAGACATGAAAGGAATGCTGGTGCAGGCTGAGTATCAAGGGAGCACTGGTTGGATTTGCTTGTATGTGAAGCTCTACTTAGAGCTAGTTGTATGTATAGCTTGGAAGGGTGTGCTTATGTGTAAAGATTTTAGGTGGTTTTGGTTGCATGTAAATATCTAACAGAGTTTGGCTGTTTGTATAGCTTTGGTTGGATGTGGTTGCATGTGAAGCTCTGCTTGTACTTTCTTGTAGATAAATTTTTGGTTTCATGTGGTTGTGCATAAGGTTTTTGTCTGGTTGCAATTTCTACATACTTTTGGTAAGACAAACTTGTATGTGGACAGACTGGATGTGGTTATGTGTGGAGCTCTAGCTGGGTGTGCTTTTGTGCAGATCTCTAAATGGGTTTGGTTTAATATGGAGCCTTTGCTGCATTTGGTTATGCAGACATCTCTGTTTGGGTCTTGAAGGAGGAAAGGAAGGTATATGACTGAAAAGCTGTATGAAGTTGTTTTTAAAAATACATCATCTTTTGGCAGGAATATCTTAACACTAGAACTGAGTAGGAGACATGCATTCATTATGTGAGATAAGAATATGACCACCACATGATACCAATCAGTATGATATGTCAGAATGATAACAAGAGCTCTGTTGGGTGTCCAATACTTTGCCATACAAGTAAAATCATTGGAAGGTTTACGGAATATGGATGTCTTTACTCTAGCTTTTGATGTCGTCTAGAGACTGTATCAAAGAATTTAATGTGCTGATGGAGCTACTGTAAACCCAAAAGTACCTTTGTCCATTGTCTATGACTTGAACTGTGGCAGCAGAGGAGATGATTATGGCCTTTACTGCCTCAGTGTTTTGTGTTTCTCCTGGCAATCATTCTCTGATGCTCAGTTCCTGAATGTTTCCTGAGGGTGAAGTACCTTAATCCCTTGATCATGACAAAATGACCTTTGATCTAATCCTTAAGGTTTGCATCAAATGCCAGGCTTTCATTCCTAAGGACCATTCCTCTGTGCTCAAATGAAGGATGTAACTCCCAGTGGTAAGCCATGGATGGGTGAGACTTGAGTGTATCCTTTAAAGGCTGACATATTGCCAACATCAAGTCCTGACTCTTATCATTGCCAAGTGAAGCACTTTGCAATCACTTCCAAATGTAGCAAGACTAAGTGAGATTTATCATATGTTCCTGTCAGCAGGTCTGTGTAGGAAATTCATAAATGTCATCTTTCCAATACCCTCACTTTCAAGTCCATTATTCTATCCATTCTCATCCTAAATTTTCCAACGAAAATGTAGACTCCTTTGGGTTGGATATTTCAAGCAAGGATCAGCTCAACATGAAGACACTAAACACACACAAACTGGTAACAATATCCATATGGGGCACCTCTGTATCAAAAATGTAAGGGTCATCTGCTATTATTTTTATGGTAGATGCCAAGTACCATGCTGTTCCTGGACAACCTCTGTTTTCCACTAGCCCATTGTGAAGACAACCCCCTACCCTATCAACTGACATTGTTGAAACAAAGTTAGCAACATTCCCTCTTTCATTCTGAGAGAAAGGACTTAATTCTTTCAGCATGACAGGGTACCCATTCAGCACAATTATATAATCATACAGTATGATGACCAGGTCAAAGGTCAAGCTCAAGGAGTTAAGGAAGTTTTCACTGTAATGACTAAGACTCTTTATCTACATATTCATTGTCAAGATCAGTGGTTCCCCACATTTCTGAAAGATTGGCTCAACACAGTTGATTAAAGGAACTCATGATCCACTTTTTGATTTGCCAAGCTGGGATCATGTTTACATTAGGCTTAACAAGCAAATCGTCTTTATTAATATATATTAGCCTGTTGCTGCGACAAGCCATCATAAAATAATAAAAATAGAAAACTGATACAAACAATAACTGTCATAAAAAGGCAATCAAGGGGAATTATTAGCAAACACTTTGTATGGACCACTAGTAGTCTAGATAAGCTAAAGTCCTCCTCCCACTGAGCCTATGCCCTCTCCTATATTTTCCTTGCACAAGGTCTTCCAAGTACTTAGGGTCCATATTGCATAACTCCTCAAGTCCTCAAATTCTTGCTCACCTATTTCATGCTTGTCTACCAGCCTTAACTTGTTCTTCTTCTTGCAAAAATTCCTTGGTGCATCCTATCTCTAAAAAGGAGACCATTCTAGCCCTTCCAACTGCCACCTTATTACTTGAAAATCTGCAGTCTCCAAATTCTTTGAAACTCACCTAGTACTCATATTCTCAAATGCCTAGAATCCCATTACATCCTTTCTAATCACCAACATGGCTCTATCAAAAATTTTGATGAAAACTTTGTTGTGCCCCTCAACATTTCCAAAGCATTTGTCAGGGTGCAACATAAATCTTTGCCTTGTAAACTTCCTTTGGTTCTTTTCTGTTTTCCTCTGGTCTCTAATGAATAGCTTCCTCTCTCATCAGTCCATTGCAGTAGTTGTTGAAGTAGTGACTTCCTCCTTATTCCATCAAAAGTGATTTACTTTACCTACTCTCTTTCATCTCTGCATAAATTATCTCTTCGACATCTTCCCTTTGCCACTCTTATGCTGATGATTCCTTTCTACATACTTCAACTCACTTACCCTACTCTGCTCACGCAAAAAGTCCTTCTCTTATTTGTACTGGTCATGTATCCTGTCTTAATTCAGACCTATGAAATATCCTAAAATGGGAATGCAGTAGCAGTAACCTGGTTAAATTCACCAGTACTAAAATTCAACCTCTAAACTTAACTCTTTCTAGGCATCTCTCCTTTCCCTCTATCCAGTATCACAATTCATTAATTTCATAACATAAACAAGATAGGCATAACCATATCTGCCAAACCATGCTGAAAAACCCACATAATCAACACTGCAAATATTTTTTCTTGTTAGCAGTTATTTCATACATACCTACAAGGGTCTTACTCATCCCATTGTGGAATACTGTCAACATATTTATGGTGGCTCTTCCTCCACCACTTTATAAGCCAGAGTGGAATCAAAAGCCATCTGTCTCATTAATTCTCCAAGCATCACCCCTCTTGGAGTTATCTTGGAGTAGTTTTTAGGGGATTTCTACACACACTACCCAGATGGGCCCAGGATACTGGGGGTTGCTGGCCAACTAAGCTCTTGGAAAGTGCAGCCCACAGGCCCATATAGCCTCACAGTTGGTCTGGTACACTTTTTAAATACTTGTCTAGGGCCTTCTTAAATATCTTTACTGAACATCTTATGGTGTTTCTGATGATTGCAGAAAAATTGATGGAGAGACTTGGTCCCAAGATGTTTAAAGATTTCTTCTTTTTTTCATTCATAATGTGCCTTTTGATATTTGAGGTACTATTTTGGGGCCTTCCATGCCTAATGTGCCTGTAAGAAATTACATCCGAGTGTAGGTTGGGACCATACTTTCTAGGATTTTCCAAGTGTAGATGATGGTCTACCTATCCCATCTATGCTCCAGAGAGTACAGCCTCAATAATCTTAGCCATTCCCAGTAACTCAGTTCCTTTACATCAATATAGGCCATGAATGATCTCTGGACACTTTTTTATTCTGCACTTTCAACCCATCTTGTTGGGTGAAGTTAGCATACAGCATTATCATCTTTGGGAGAGAATTAGTGCCTTGAAGTGTCAATATTGATTTTTTTCTTCTTGAAAGTTCTCAGGATCCATTGTACTATCATTTTAGTGGAGGCAACTGTTGTTTTGTTATTTTCACTGAAGGTAAGGTTGTCAGACAATGTTATTCCACGATTTATCACCGTGTCTTTTTACATCCAGCATTCTGTGCTATTCTTCATCTCTTCATTTTCTCCTTAATGAAGGAGTTGAAACATATCACATTTTCATAAATTTCAGTATCATCTGTAAATGATAATACAAAAATGTGACTCATGTTCATATCAATGTTACAGATAAAAATCAGGAACAGGATGGGAGCAAGTACAGTTCCTTGGCCTCCAGCTTTTAACACTGGAGGTACTGGAAATAACCAGGTTTAGGTATAGTGATCTGTTCGTTAAAAGCTGTCTCCATCCTCCATTTTTTCCAGTTATTTCCATCTTAAACATTTTATGTGCTATGACACTTAAGGTCACATC
The DNA here is from genome assembly GCA_032361705.1 of Panulirus versicolor. Classification (NCBI taxonomy): domain Eukaryota; kingdom Metazoa; phylum Arthropoda; class Malacostraca; order Decapoda; family Palinuridae; genus Panulirus; species Panulirus versicolor. Next base: position 6,791 of record JAUUDZ010441996.1, read on the forward strand.
TATCAAATGATTTTGTTAAGTATGAATAGATAACATCAGCATTTGGCTTGCACTCCAGAGATACTACAATCTTTTCATAGTGGTCAAGCAACTGAGAGGCCAAACCTTTTGCCTTGAAAACATTTTGCAATCGAATATCCATAAAGTCAATCAATTTGCCTTGAAGGACTCTGGAAGATTCTAAAAACATGCAATGTCAGTGCTATTGGTCAGTAGTTATTTTGGGATTGCTTTGCATCCCCCTTTGTCGAGAAGAGTGATGTGTGTCACTTTGATGCTACACTTTTTCTCCAGGAATTAAACGTTCATATAAGAGTTGTTTTGAATTTCTTTATGAAGTCAAAGTTCAAGGACTCTTACTCTGGAGCAGAATACATAGGGATGTTCTTAATGGCCCTCTCGAAGTCCTTTGGCAAGATGGTGATATCTGCTCTGCGGGTCATAACTGTTTAGGAAGAAATCAGGTGAGTCATATTTCTAAGGTGGTTTTTGGCTCAATAAGCACTTTTCATGTCTTTTTTTTCATAAAATATCTCATTCATTTCCTTGCAGTTATCTGAGAAAGTACTCTCTTCTCTTTTGAGGAGGCCAATGGAGTCACTGGTCCTTGATACAAGTTTTACATATATGTAAAACTTGTATGAAGGACCATTAACTTTTACATATATGTAAAAGTATCATGGGTTACTTTTCATTTCATCCACAGCTCTTTCCTCTTACTTTTCCAGTCTCATATGATATTCTGAGTTTATGGTGTACGTCCAGCAGTTCATTTGATAGGTGTTCTCTCCTTTGCTGAGTGAGCTGTGGCTTTTTAGGTGTGAAATTCTTTTTTGTCTCTTGTATCAGATTCGTCATTCTTGTTCTACTCTAGACCTTTTGACAATGCCTTCTTTTCATTGGTATATGTCAGTTGCATGTTTGGAGTCCTAAAGTGGTCATGTCTTCAACCCATTGCACCTCTGTTTCGGTACTCAGCAGTGTTTCTCATTATGCTAAAGATATCTCATTAAATCATCCCATATTATCCACTTGCTGTTAAAACTGAAATTTGTGAATATACCTCCATGGTTACATGCATTTTCCCCTTTGTTTATACTTCAACTGAGTGTGATTAAAGTACAGTAAACTTTTGTTATCCATAATTCAAGATATAAAAATGTTCAACCAAATGCAAGTTTTTAAATTTTGGTTGTCAATCTACCAATATCTGAAAAAATTGAAAAAAGATATACATAAAAATAGTTCAAATTGCATGCACACCATGATGCAGCCATTAGCGCACTCACCACCAGGTATTTGTGGTGCTGTGATCATTTACCATCTCCCATGTGTTTTCCTACTGTCAGCTGGCTTTGCACTTTTGTGTATTTTGTGCACACTTGATTACTACTGTAGCCAATAGCCCCTTTCAAACATCATCAGAAATTGCCAGACAGCTCTCTGAAGCTGTCTATGTTTTGCCCAAAGCATAAGAGGAATGTTTTCATCCTTGAAAAGAAGATGGAGTTGTGCAAGAGGTTGCCTAAGGCAAGTCCAAGGTGGCACTTACTAAGAACTTTATCACTGCCATGATGACTATTCACATCATCAAGCAGCACAAGAAGATCAAGACATTTAGTAGTGCTTATTTGCTTACATATATTAGCATTCCCTCTAAGTAAAATGCTTACAAATAGGTAAAATATTCTTAAATGTGTTTGCAGTAGAACATGTAGCAAAACTGCAGTTATCACTGTTGTATGTGGTTCTATGCTACTTGTGCGATTTGAGTATACCTGCTACTGTGATTTTCCTTCAACCCACAGTGATTATATTTGCAAATATTGCATCCAAACATTCAGCAACATCTTATCCTCTCCCTAAACCAGCAATTAAATGGATGAGATCCTCCTTGACCTTAGACACAAACCAGATATCTTTATGAAGCACTGATACTGTTGATGGAGTGTCAGCATGGTAGAAAGTGTACGAAAACCTATGTTAGTGTTGGTAGGTGAAGAAAGCGTGAGTCATGGATGGAGTGCATCACATTTCCCCTAGAATGCCAGTCTCGCAGTTACTATCATTGTGCATGGATCTATGCTACTTGTGCATTTGGGTATAACTGCTAATGTGATTTTCTTGCAACCTGCTGGGTTTTTGTTTTCATGCCTTAGTAACTATCCATACAGTAGTATTTCCTAACTTCCTCTATAATAATGTCAATGCCTATGGAGCTTGCTAGATCTGTCGCCATTTCAGCACTTCCTATTTCTGCCCTTATGTCTGAGTTTGGGTTGGCAGTGTTATGCAAAATTTTGCTACAACACAGAACAAGGAAAATGACTTCATAAAATTTTCCCTAATAGCTCCAGATTCACATGGAATATCTCTGAATATAAGGAGGGGAATATCTGCAGAACATATCCAATGTATAGGATCTACCAGAAAAGCACTTCTAATTGCTCTAATCTTGTTACGGTTCATACTGGTGCATGTGAAGTGAATTTTGCTGACAAGATTTGCAAGAGATTTTTTATGACTGCTCAGAGAGGTCCTGCATTTATTTCTTCAATATATATTTTACTCCCCATTCGTTACATCAGTCTATATTCTCTACTGTTCTTTCACTCCCTCCTTTATCCAATTCTTACTTTCTCCTCTGTTTGTATATCTATACCATCAGGAGATGTTTGTGGTAGGAGATAGTGACATGATTTATTGCTGCTTTAGAATGTTAGGTGAGCTTCCCTTCTTCATGCATTTAACTTCAGTACATTGACAAACTATATTGTTATAAAGCTATGTTACCTGATTCACACTAACATACTTCATATTTTTTTCCATATATCTTCAGTGTTCTCCCTCATGTTTAGTTACCAATTAAGTTGGGTGCTCATCTAGTCTTCTAGTATGTCACTTTTCTCCCTCAGTATCTATACCCTCCTTTATTTTCTCTCTAGTATATCAACATCTTTTCTTTCACTCTCTCCTTTATCTGCTTTCTACCTTTCCATTTGTTTATTCATAACCTCACACTTTGAGGGCCAATAGCAGATGATATTGGTGGGAGATAGCTAGGGGGATGTATCGCCAATTTATACTGATTTTCACCTCATTCATTTCATCTCCCAGTACAGCTTATAAACATGGACATTTATCATACAATGAAAATTTACCAAACTTGCCTTCTAACAGGCTTTATTGTTAATGCCACTTTTAATAAAAACTTTATATTTCTTCTGTCTGGCATCAGTCACGTGCTCATGGCACTCACCTATTATCCTCACTTCCTTCTATGACCATCTATTCTACTTTTTTCCCTTTAAATATCTTTTTTCTCACTGTTCTAATGACTATTTTTCCTCTCTTCATTTATCTACTTCAGTAAATCAACTGTCGTCTTTCTTCCCTTTATACATACTATCTCATAAGGTTTACCAACTATAAAAAGAAACATTTTTTCTCTCCATAAATCTTATTTGAAGAAAAAATCATCACACTCTTCTTAAACTACATTTTTTGATAACTAAAAAATACCTGTAATAGACATCAGTGGCTCGTTTATTCACAGTGTAGGGTCTTACTGCATGGCTTTCCTTGTGGTTGGGTATTGCCTTCTACTGGTGTGTTGCCACATATGTTCTCTTTTTTTTTCCTCTCTATCTTCTAGTTTCCACTACAAGAACTGTATAATATTTCACAGAACTTGTGCTTTACTAATGTAACATGTCTAAAATTCCTTTTGTATTCTATTTGAAACTGCTGATGTATGAACTATATTGCCATGGCATCACCTGGGAAAACTGTTAAAAGAATTTTCCGTGTGATGGCAGGCTGGCACTGAATTCATTCAATGTATACCTTTAATCTTTTTGTTTACTATTACATCACTTGAGAAGTTTAACTATGATTTGCATAACCAGATCACCAAGGCCAAAGTGGAAATTTAGGCCTACGCTTTGTTCCAAGTTCTATTAATTTTCAGCACAGTAAACTCACATCCAAACCGTACACTCTCACATGTCCAAACCCTACACTTTCAAATGTCCACACCCTACACTCACACTTCTCTCCAGTTCTCCCTATCTGATTGCAGTAATGTTTTCGCCCTTTCCATGTTCTACAGGTATTATTTTGGCCATCTCTCTTGCGAGGTGTCTGCACGAGTCCCTGTCACCAAGGCTTGGAGGTGTGACATGCATTTGGTAGTTGCTTCCCACAATTTCTGTGAGGACTGACCATTATGATGCTGACTTCTTTCTTTGAACAATCAAGCTGTGGACCTCTCTCTTCTCTCTCTCTCTCTTCTTGTCTTTCTCTCACCTTATAACCTTTCCACCTTTAAGAATCATATCTATAAACACATGAGCTGTGAGTAGTTCTTTTATTCTTTTTCTTATCCTATGTCATTTATAATCAAATGGCCATGTAATGGACAGGTTTTGCCCATGCCATATCAAGTACAAAAAAAACCACATCACAAATGCCTGTCACACACCCCTGGTAGTACAAACCCCTGCCACACAACCCTCGTAGTAAACACCACTGACTATGACATTTGCAATTCATTACCTAACAGTCTAACTTCTTCAACTTGGCTGTACATTCTCATGCCCACAACCATGACAGTACACAGCTATGCAATGTAACCCTAGTGGTACAGAACACCTTGGCATTTCATCCCCGCATTACAACCCAGGTGGTACAGAACATAGGCTACCACACCTGCCACACTAAAGATATACACCTTTGCCACACAACCCTGAAAGTATACACCACTGACCATCACAACCCTAGCACTACAAATCCCTGCTACACAACCCTACCAGTATATACCACTAATGACCATCCTTGCCACTTGACCCTGGCTACATATTCTACTGATAGCCATCCTCACCACATAATCATGGCAACATACACCAATGACTACCACCTCTCTGTCAAAACTCTTATAACACACAACATTAGCCATTGCCCATGGTGGTACACGCCACTGGTCACCTCCCATCATGCAATCTTGGTGGAATATATTACTGGGTAACATCAGTGCCATACTATCCTGGCAGTACATATTACTGGTTATGAATCCTACCACAATACTTTGGTAGTACAAACAACTTAACCCACTATTCCTACCACACATCCCTGACATTACAAATCACTGGCTGCCATTCTTGTGACACATCTTTGACAAATACGTCGGTCACACAACCCTGATGTTACACATCACTGGCCACCATTCCTGCCACACAACCCCAATGGTACATACCACTGGAAACCAGTCCTGCTGCAAAATTCTAATGTTAGCACTGGCTACCATTTCTCTCACACAACCCAAGTGACACACATAACTCCACTAACAACACCCTTGGTAGTATACACAAATGGCCAGTGCCTCTGCCACACAATCTTGATGGTACACTGCACAGGCCACATCCCTTGTAACACAATCTTGGTGGTATATATCACTGGCCACTAGCACTGTTACACAACCCTAATGGAATATATCACTGACCACCTACCTTACCAAAAAAGCAACCCCGGTGTTACACAATATTGGTCACCAACCCTACCAAACAGTTATAGCAGTTTACTTCGCTGGTCATTGCCCCTGCTGCACAGGAGAGAAAAAATGCGGACTAGTCAAAAGGCAAAAAATGGAAGATGTCAACTAAGGTAAGAGGACACACCATCCCCATCAGTGCTGCAAAGAGGTCAGGAATATAATGAATTGGTAATGTTTGACTTAAAGTATTGTACAAGGTAAAGTGCTAGAATGTAAGGACCAAATAAGGGAAAATGCACCTGATATTGTTGGAGTTGTGGGAGGAAAGCATACTAAAGAAACAAGATCTCATCTTTCCTGTTCAGAGGTTTACATGGTTCACCTCTGTGAACATAAAAGGTTAACAAAGAAGGAGAACTGGTTAACCTAAAAAGTTTCAGAAAATAGTAGCCGGACCATTCAAACAGTACATAATGGGTAGGGTAACTGTAAGAAAGAAGGATATAGTGATGCTGATATACAATCCTCCAAAGAATTTTAATTATCCAGATCAATTATACAATTACGGCAACAAGATAGCAATCAGGAAGGTATATGAAGAAGTAAAACATACACTTCTTTAAGAAGGTAAAGTGCCAACAATAGGGGATTTCAATTATGAGAAGATAGACTGTAATGATTTGGATTCTCATGGTGACAAGGAATCATGGACACACAAGTTCCAAGAAAGTGTACAGGAAAATTTCCTATACCAGAATGTCAATCAACATACCAGGATGAGACTACAGATAAAGAGGATCCTTGAGT
>JAUUDZ010442007.1:0-13088 GCA_032361705.1 Panulirus versicolor
TCTCTCTCTCTCTCCATCTATCTCTCTCTCTCTCCATCCATCTATTCCTGTGGTGTCTCATTAGCCACCTCCCTCCTTGATGTGTCCTCTGAAAACTATAACGCAACGCAACACAACATAACACAACACACACAGACACACAAACACACACACACACATACAGGCACACACCCATTTCTCGTCATCGTCAAAATCTATCACAACAACTTTCTAATTATGACAAGAAGTGGCAGTCAGCCACGAGTCCGTGATCTCTCTCTCTCTCTCTCTCTCTCTCTCTCTCTCTCTCTCTCTCTCTCTCTCTCTCTCTCTCCTGACACTCAGCTGCTGGAATGATGACAAGAGAGAAAGTCCGTGACAAGAAAAAGCCAATGACAAGGAGCGTGAGTGGAGTCGACAAGCGTCTGTCAAAGGAAAATAGAAAAAATAAAAGAATTGGCAAATGCCTGACAAGGTTGGTCCAGCACGATTCCGAAAGTGCACAGCAAAGGAACGGCACAAGAAAGTGTGTGCATGACGAAGGAAAGTCACGACAAAGAAATGGCACACACAAAAAACCTCCTGGTAAAGGCACGTGACAAGGAAAAACACGGTGGATATAAAAACAAAGAAACCCTATGACAAAGAAGGTCACTAAGAAAGTTCACACAGTAAGGAAAAAAGAATATGGAAATTTCTTTGAAGAATAATGGTTCAATATGTAGGAAATCGATGCATAAAACATGTACTATAAATACGTTGTACGAGTTCATAATACATGAGTGTGTTCAAGAACAAAATACATATGTGTGTGTGTGTGTGTGTGTGTGTGTGTATGTGTCCACAATACAAAACATGCGTGTTCACAGTACATAACACGTGTGTGTTCTCAATACGTAACAAATGTGTGTGGTAAACCACAGAAATCTGAGATATAAGATAACGTCAAATCTTTGGGTCACAATAATTAAATAATGTATTTTCCGTGATCACAGCTGGAGACGGAAACAGACAGTACAACGTTTAAATACCCGAGTCTAGAAAAATCCGTCGACGACTGGACGAAGATGACAATGAGATCAATAATATTTATGAATCTAATACACTCGTTCTGGTAATGAAGTCTCCCATGGGTGCCGATGGCTCTAAAGAGGTTCTGATATGCCGAGGATGCAAGAACAGAGAAGTCCGGGCGGGACGCTCGGCTGCCTCAAAACCTGTTGTCTTCCGGCAGTTGCTGGGGAGCCAAGGTCTCCCTAAGCCTCCCGCCATCTGTTACATTTCAATTGTACCGCAAACTAATCGTGACGCTCTTCCGCTGCGTTGGTGGTGGGGTGTGTGTGTATCGACAGGACCTCACTTGAGGTGGCATATAATCGAGCAACAGAAGGGTCGTCCAGATGTGGGTTAAGAAAACTTGTATCTAACGTAAAGGAGCTCAGCAACAGGGAGATGATATAAGCTTTAGCCCTAACTACGCTGGAGGACAGAAGATACCTGGATATTATGCCACTTTAAACCTCATCGATGGCTTTGATGATGTTGATCCTAATTTGTTTCAGAGGACATTGGTCAACTGGAGGGTATAAAGCAAGTACACTGAGAGGACCTAGTCAATTATAGGGTTTAAAGCAGTACACTGAGAGGACCTGGTCAACTAGAGGATTCAACACAGTACTTTGAGAGAACCTGGTCGAATGGAGAGTAACAACAAGGTACACTTTGAAAAACCTGATCAACAAGAAGATGCAGTACAGTACTATCATAGGACCTGATGAACTAAAAGACACAACATGGTACTTATCAATAGGAGTGAAACGTTAACAGATCAAGGGAGTAGCTGGAGAGTGGGGTAAGCAAAGTGTGGAGGTGGTAAATAGTTTTATGCGAAGAGACCTGTCGAGTGCAACCTGGCTCCCTGTTCACACAAACAGGGAACTAAACACAAACCTGCACGCTTCAGTGCAGCGGACTATAGGATAAAATTTTTCACTTGGAGGATAAAAATCAATCTCTATGTTCATGTAAAGGTCTCTGCCAGTCAGCCATCGTGGCGGCGAGTACAGTCGGAGGTTCACAGATCCCTGATCAGTTAACTCAGTCATAGTCAGGTGACCATCCAGGCCAACACTTGATCACTCTCATGCGAGACGGGGACTGCCTTAACTCACACGACAAGCTTCATCACCCTTACCAACCAGAGATACGCTACTCTACGCATGTCAAGTGAGGCATAATACCTCACGCCTCATCAAAATTCGTAATTACGTTTGCAAACTCACTGTACGTTAATATTTCAGGAGCGTTCAACAACCTCACAGGAGCCCAGATACTGAGAAGCACAACTTTATGTTGCTGAGGAAAGTAGTGGTGGAGACAGGGAGAAGGCTGGGATGTCCACGGTGGGAAGGGGTGCTTCCCTAGCATGAGAAGCAGTGAGCGTGGAGTGGAGATGAATGTTGAAAAGAGGTTGTGTGAGGAGGATCATGTGTAGGGTAAGGCTGGGGACGGTGATGACATATGAGTGGCAATCGTGGAGGTGTGGACACGAGGGACAGTGGGAGGCGGAAGAGGTGATTAGGTCCTTCCGAGGAAAGTCTGCAAAACAAAGATCAGAAACAGACCTTCGTGTGAAGACAGTTGAAAGCTAATAAGAGATGATTATCGAGAAATGTCTGTACACTTTTCACACCAAAAATGCATAACGTCAGTCGTGGACTTGAAACAAGGTAGTCGTCTATTCTGTTTATGGACATAACTATACTTATACTTTCAACTTCTCTTGTTGGTCAATCATTCAACATATCAACAATCATGTTGAAGAATAATACTTTGCCTCATTTGAAGTAAAACATTTGGCTACGTGACTGTATCCACGACTAGGAGTGACAGACATATCTAGTATACAAACACTCGCTTAAATCAAGTCTGTCGAAGCCTTTAATAATCTCGAATACTTTTTCAATTCATTCTTTATCTTCTTTTCCAAGTTGAATAACTTAAGGTCGTCTAAACAGCTCAAAAACTGTTTCTCAGGAATTATCTTGGCAGCTCGCGGCTGTACTATCTTTACTGCCTCTTTCTTCAAGTAGGGTGACCAAAACTGAACACAATATTCTCGATGGGGACGCAGTAGTGCAGTGTTACGGGTTATGTCTGGTTTCTCAAACTTGAATTCAAATGACTTGTACCCATGAAGTTTAAAAATGTTTATTGCATAATCAACTCAGTCAACGGAGATAATTACACGAATCTTTTTCAATAATTGCTTTGACTCATAAGAGTTTAAACTATAGTCTGTTTTTTTTTCGATTATCTTACCACTGCGTAAAAAGATGGACTTAAATTAATTTGTCAGATATGATTTCAGTCTGCCTTAATCCACCACCAGTAGCAGACGTTCAGTTATTGATGTAGCATTATTTCTCAGTTTACTTACATCTACGGACTCGCTCTCATAAAACACAGCCCATTACGGTATTAGCACAACTGATATTCATAAGAAACAGAAGAGGCCCTAAAACTGATCCCTGTGGTACACCACATGTTACATCTGATCATTTTGAGGCCTGACCGTTGATTTCTTCTCTTTGTTTGCGCCTGGTCATCTAATTTTCTAGTCATCGTAATATAACATGTAAGTAAATTATGTATTCAACCCTCGCAAGTAATCTTTGATTATATAGTTTATCAAATATTTCCTGAAAATATCTGATATAAATGACGGCGACCGTCATATTCGCCATACATATTGATTAACTCTTAAAGATATTACGTAATTTGTCAGACATAAACTGCTGTGTCGAAGAAATGCTGCCAATCATTAATAAACTCGTGATCCTCTTAATGAGGTAAATCCTTTTTTCGAATGATGTGGTCTTCAAGTCTGCCAAGCTTATGGGGTGCGAAGACCATACGGTGTTGACTGTAGGACGCCAACGGTGAGAACCTAGGGATCAGCGGTCGAAGTGTGGGTAAGTGAAGGGCGGAGGCGTGTGGAGACTGGGATATAGTTTGAGTGCATGAACGGGGACGTGGTAAAATGTCTATGGTGAGAGGTCGTGGTAGCATGTGTAAGGGTTGTTGGTCAGGACGGCTCAAATATAAGGGGGTGGGTGAATGACAGGTGGTGAGGTGATTACGGTACTTCACGAGTGGAAGCGCTGAGGGAATAAACGAGCAGATGGTTGTGGAGGATTAGATTTGTGGTGAAGGATGAGTGAAGGAAGATGGTGGTGTTACGACTGCATGACGCGTAGAGCTGGTGGTGGAAGACCGCATGAGGAGTGTGGGGGGGGGGGTGACAGTGGGATCACAGAGGGGTACAGGTGGAGGAGAATATGACAGGTGGTAGTGGTGAAGCAGGTGGTGGTGCCGAGTGATGTAAGGGTGCCCAGCTGGGAGTCTCACTGACCTTCACCGCACACCTCCTGTTCTTGATCCTCCGCCGAGTGTTGTTACACGCCGGTGAAAGTGTGTTGCGGGGCCCCAGGAGTCGTGAGGCGCTGCTCACGGTCTACTGCCAGCCAGGGAGGGACTTCGGCGCTTGATTCATCGGATGATAAGGACCATAGATCACAACGAGATCCTGTGCAAACATCTGTGCAACAGATTCCAGTCTAGTCACCACAGTCTGTCAGACTAAATGGCACCTGATTATAAATGGACGAAGACATGTGTTACTATGATCATTTCCGTAATTCAGTGAGCATTTCGGCTAAACCGGAATTACTTTTTTAGGGCAATGCACATCTTTCGCCAGGCGGGACGGTGAGGTAAACATTACAACATCGCCTCCGTCACCAGTGTGGCAACAGCTCCCGTCTCCCGCTGCAATTGGCAACCATTATAGGGCGAGATGTTCATCGTACGTTGGTAACAAAGCGACAGACGACAAGGGCGAAAACAGTGAGCCGTAAAACGCCATCCCCGACCATAACAGTCATTCTCAAACCCTCATTCTGGAGGCGCGTTGTACCTGTGGTTTGGGGTCGACCGGCCTCGTGACGTGCATATGCTATGGCCTTAGACATGGCTCCCTCCCACCTGACTGGAAATCACGTTTTCATTTTTTTCGTAGACACACGAACACCGCATAGCGTCTGAGAGCTCATAAAAGAATCTTAACTAAGATCTTTAAGATGTTATAACTCATATAAACCACCTCGGAACCTCCTAAAGTGGTATCATATTTGGAGCCATTTCTCTACGTGGCAATTAACCTGTGGGTAACAAATTATCCTCTATTTCCTCTTCCATGCTTCTCACCCTCTCTTCCTCTTCGTTTTCTTCCTGTCACTCCGTTTTCCTTCTTTCCATGAGGTTGAGGTAGTCTGACCGGTGGCGAGGAGCTGCCAGGCAGCTTGAACCCCATCACTCACGCCCGCCACCCAGGAGTACACATCCCCGGGCTGGCCACAACACGCTCCGAATCACCGAGGTTTCCCATCCGACGAAATTAAATCTTTTCAATTCCAGGATCATGCTTGGGTAAGATCTACAAAGGTCACCTTCACACCGAGACTCAGCTTCAACCTTTCCACCCACACGCTTGCGGGTAAGGTAACGGGGTTCCCCTCTAACATGAATTACGTCTCTGAATCGGTTTCGTAAGTTCTGTTTTAAGTCGAGCTTAAATCTCATACCCCTTCTGACCTGGTCTGGCCAGAACAGATCGTTCGTTGGCCAGGGAACCATCGCTGGTCCTCCCAACGCACATATACAGGAAGTGCTCAAGCTTCTTTCTGATCTCATTACGGTAACGGGTTGGTAATTGGACCACTGTCACACATGTGTTTGTGCGTGGAAAGGGCAGGGAAAGGAAGGCAGGGTAGGTCGGGCCAAGCGGGGGCGCACTGCTCGCTCAAGCCTGCTTGTTGTACACTTCTCAAGGCGAACGTCTTGGAGTTTTTTTTATGAAAAACTTGGGAGGGCGAGTGGGGGGTCACGTGTCGAGGTTGCCCGGCGTCCGGGTGCGAGGAACTCAAAGACACATTGTCAGGTTTACATAAAAAAAAGATGGCTACATAGGACACCAGAGCACATGTAACAACTGAGCCCATGGTGCACCTGAGCACACAGGACACCTGGTCGTACGAAACGCCTGGAACCATGGAAATCTGGCCCGACGGAATACCTGGACCCCAGGAAAAAAATCTGGCCCCATGGAAATCTGGGCCCAGGGAACATCTGGTCCCACAGAACACCGAAAGCACACAAAAAAAATCTGGTTCCATGGAACGCCTGAGCCCAAAGAACGTCTGAACCCATGGAACAACTGGGCCCATGAAACATCTAGTACCATGGAACACCCGAACTCTTGGGACATCCGGCCCCTTGGAATTACCTGGGCCCCTGGAACGTCCGGTCCCATGGAACACCTGGGCACATGACATCCAACAGAAGGACCTCTCGCTCTTCTCGTTAGGGTTCTGAATCCTAACATTGCTCCAGGATCGTCAAGGGTTCTGGAGGACTATTTGGGTGCAGGGAAGCTAATACTGAGGCCATTAACATTCTTCAAGAATATCCCAGTTAAACCAGAATGATTGTCCCTCGGGAATCCTGAACTAACTGGTCACATGAAGTGGGTATAAATTGCTTCAATCTTTTCTGTCACGCATCGTCCGGTGACGGATGTGGTCTTCTATTTCTTCATGCAAGTAACCTGAAGCAAATTCTTCCCCGGCTGTCAACGCATCACCGACTTTAAAACGAGTGGGGACATTCCTTCGGTATGAAAATAAAAGAATCCAGGCAAGGCAAGAATCAAGACACGTACTAAAAAACATGGCTGGAATTCGGACATGAATTCCCGTGCAGGAGGAGGCAGCCAGCTGTGACGGGACAACTGCAAGAGCGGTGTTCACCCCGAGGACGCCACACGACACCGGTACATTCTGTACCATTCCTCAAAATACTGGTCCTTCCAGATCACTGAGGTAATATCTTCCTCAATAACGTCTTGGCCTTTAGTATCCAATAATCTTTTTACCTCGTCGTTTTGCCTCCCATTGCATTCTTTTCCCATGAGTTCCGGCAGGCGACAACTATACAAGGCCACAAACACACACAACTGCTACCCTGCCGCTCCAACAAACCCCGGAAACTGCTGCTCACTTCTCCTCCAATGACGAGCCATCGAATGCGCTGATATGGCTAAACGTGAGCGCTAAGTCAAGGTAAGGACTTCACTCTGTCGTCTCCCTCCCACTGGTGATGGCGACATGAATCCGTGAACAGCAAACAGCACTTGATCACGATGAGAGTATTCCACTCTGCCTGAGGCCCGGGAGAAGGGGATGATGAGGGAAAGAGTGTTGTCTGACAATGAAGCTAGAGGGTGTAGTGAGTGAGGCTGTGCAGTCTGAAGATATAAGACGAGGGTGTAGTCACAGTGTGTAGGGTGTATATCTAGTATGCAACCATCAGTTGCATTCAGCGTTTGTTATCAATGAGCACTAATCTGAGGTGTCGCCCACTAGTGGCCAGGAGATACAACCGTCATAGCCAGGTGATTTAGACTGTATTTGTGGCTAAGAAATACGGTCAGGTGTAGCTAGGGGGTACTGTCAGATGTGGCTAGAGGGTACTGTTAAGAACAAGAGTGCATTGGAAAGTACCTACAAAGAGTACCAGACCAGCCAGGCTCACATATCCCTATATGCGGGCCTGAGATATGCGCCTTCCAACAGCATGGTCGACCAACGCCCCATTTGAGCTAATCTTCCAACCTGGTGAATTCATCATTCTACGGAAGGGCAACAGGTGTCTTCCTGAAGATGCCCTTATGAATCTACGTCGCATCCTCTAGACCCGTACCGAAGACATTTTCACGATCAATAGCCCCGAAGGCTTCACAAGGTAATCACAAGGTGTAGCTAGGGTCTCCTGCATACTTGCCCCTCAACTAGAGGTTACTGAGAGGTATAGCTACGGGTTACAGTGGTATTGCCACTAGCGTGTAGCTAGGTGGTCCTGCCATGTGTAGCTTGGGAGGGCAGCTAGAGGTTTACCCTACCTTACTTCGCTCTGGTTTCGGAGTTCGCTACCACAACAGCTCGGCTTGAGGACCAAGCTGCCTTCGTTCAAGTGAGGCTGCTGGAGGCCGCAGCCCGTGGGCTACGTAACCTCCACCTCCTGACTGTAGACACTTGTCCAGGGTCTTTTAGCATTTCTCCACCGTACACCTGGAAGTGACTCATGGTCGCAGACAACTATGGTTCCCTGGATGTTCATGGTGTTATATCTTATTGAGTTCATTACAGCGTTTGATTTTAGTGGAATTTCTTCCAATCGTGCTAGCAAAAAACTGTTTTAGGCGTGTAAGTTACTCATGCCATCCAGGATATTCCAGCTGTAAATTATGATTTACCGCTCCCGTGTGCGTTCCAGACACCACAGCTTCAGACTTTCAGTCGCTTCCTGTAATTCATATCCTCAAGGCTGTAAGCGCGGACTCTGGCGAATTTTTGCGCATCGAACTCTGCAGTTTCGTCCGCCCAGGGAGATGATGTTAGTGTTTTATTCGGGGAAGCAATACTCCCTTGAGAAGCGTCATCGCTGGTATCATCTCTCGTCTTGGAGGTCCGTGAGGTCCAGCCTGCCATCCGTTGCATTCGCTGAAGGTATTGGTTGTCAGACATTTTTACTCCAAAATCTTTCACAATAATCTTTCAAGAAATGATGGCGTCCGTCTGTTCACAGCATTCTGTGTTGCTTTTCATTTCCACACTTCTCCCATAATGGAGGATTTGGAACTTTTCATCAAAATGCTTCTTTTCCTATGCCTCTCACGATGAAACTTTCATCCCTATTCTAATACCATCTGTAAAGCATTGCATGAAATGAGGCTCGTATTTGCGTCTATGTTCAATATAACAATGAGAGACAGTAGAGGGTCAAGTAAAGTTCCTTGGGAACCAAAGCTTTTCATCTTGAAGACTGGAAAAACCCTGATTCATGACTATACAGTGTGTTCTGTTAGTCGAGAAGTTTCTTCATCTTCCCACTTCTCTTGTCACTTCCATCGTGCATAACTTTCAAAGGCTCTTCCCAAGTCTGTGTAAATCACACAAACATTCTCCATTTGTTCTCCAGCGCCTCTATAATCTAAATGAGATATGAGCTCCCCCCCGAATCCATGTTGCCCTGAGGTATGCTTGTTAGTCGATTCCAAGAACCCAGTCAGTTTACATATAAGGACTCTCCTCGAAAGTCTTCGTCAGTGCTTTAGGTCGGTAGGGTTTTTCGATTACATTGCTTCCTCCTTCGTTGAGTGGGAGGCCGTGAGTCAGTTTCAACCTTATTGGAATCATTGGAATCATGCCAGAGCCCAGGTTTTCTTTCCAAAGGATGTTTAACGTTCGACATAAAAGAGTTCTGCAGGTGTAGCTAAGGTATACCTAGAGGGTACTGTCAGGTGTAAGTAGGGGTTGCAGTCAGTGGACATGGCCAAGGACTGTGATCACATGGCGCAGCCAAAGGGCGTCACCAGAGGATTTAGGTAATGGGGTGAGCCTAAGGATTAATCAGGAGCGTATCTATGGCATTTAAATCAGAGATACATGATTAGGTATATCCTGGGGTGACGCTAACGAGTGTAAACAATGGGGTGGGTGGGGGGATGAGGTCAACTTAATTAAGAGACGTGGCCATAGGTGAACACCCGGAGGGTTGGTGTAGTAATTCAGTATTACCAAGTGGTGTAGTGCAGGCAGTATAGCCAGATGGTGTAGCCAGGTGGTGTAGGTAGGTGACACAACCAGGCGGTGTAGCCAGGTATAGCCATGGAGCTGAGGAAAAGGAGGACGGAGCGGGGGCTGTGATAACTGTATAGCGACCCACAAGCAGCGGAGAGGCTCCCACACTGCCCGCGCTGCACACTGGCCTCCTCCTACTGCTGTCGTAGTCAGCTCTCTCTCTCTCTCTCTCTCTCTCTCTCTCTCTCTCTCTCTCTCTCTCTCTCTCTCTCTCACAACTGTCTGTATAAGAATATCTTCTTCAGAAATTCCCAGTACTTATGAACAAATGTGGTTCGTGCCAAGATCCAGCTTCAATAAACATCATAATAATGTTTACCTGGACAATCTTTCACTACTGTCATGTAATGCTAACGTGAGCTCGGGCTGCGTCCAGATAATGTAAAATCATGGTTACATTTTCTCGATTTGTGAGTGATCATGAAGATCCCTCGGTCATACCGTTAAGGGAAACGTATCCAGACTAGTACAAAACTTTACCTGAAGCAGACTCGTGCAAAACTTTACCTGAAGCAGACTCGTACAAAACTTTACCTAAAGCAGAATAGGAAAAAACTTAGCCTGAAGCCGAGATTAAAGATGTTTGCCTTATGTGACACCCAGTTGTGAAATCAATGAATGCAAACTTCTTTAACAATACACTCGGTATTAACGGTGAGGAGGTGGTAAAGACAACGTTCGTATTGGTCACGATGACGGGGTGACGATACTAGCGGTGGTGATGATGACGGCAGGAGCTGGCAGTGATGACAGTGGCGCTGGGGAAACAGTTACGGGTTATGAGGAATGACCACCAAACACACTAGAGGGTCAGGAGGGAGGGAGTCAGTGGGAACTCAGCTGCTGGTGCTGCCTACATTACCTTTACAGTTAGGGAAGGGGACGAGGCGGAGGCCACGCGTTCACTTACGCTGGCCAGCCTTCAGATGTGGGGCCTCAGACTCCGGAGGACCCACGGTGACAGGACGGTGGCTGATACATCCGTCGAACGCCTCTACACGGACAATCCTCCCAAACACTTGGAATAAAATGCTTCGGTGACAACAACACAACCCTTTCACACATTAAGTTCGAGCCACATTTAGATTTGGAATAAATAATACAAATGTTTATATAATACTATCATGTTACGGTACTAATATCTGAGATACTGTATTAGAAAGCTATCAACTAGGTACCTTTAATGTTCTCTTAAGGTCGAAATCAGCCCAGTTCTCCAACCCCTGATGCCACCCTGTTTGACGAGCCTGTGATGTTGAGCAAGGGTTATGGGATACGTGTCAAGGACAGAAGTGGAAAGGACGAGACACTGCTCAAGACAAGTATACTGAGCAGAATATACTGATCAACCAACATCTGTGTACGAAACACACACACAAGTCCTTCAGCCCGACGTTACAACACTGATTCGCCAACTTGTTCGAGACGTGTATCACTAACCTGTCTTTCCATCACTTGTGTACAACCTCCACTGAAATCTCAGTTTAATATAGTAAAATCAATTGAATGTGATATACGGCAGTATTGGATATGATATTCTTCAACACTCCGTAACATAAAAGTATTCACATTCATTCTTTTACGATTGGAACTTAAGATTAACACAACGGACCATATGCAGAGCTTTCACGTTCCTTCAATGGTACGTGTACAACTAGCGGTACGCGTACCTCTGGCGGTACACGTACCCTCCCGGTTGGGGAACTACACGAGTGCCCCGGGTGTCCTGGAGGAGGCGGGGCACACACACACACACACACACACACACACACAGGTCCTGGAGAGAGGAGGAGGAGGTCAGAACCCCACACCGTCACCACCGCTAGTGACCTCCAGCATCAACTGACCCGCCGGGCCTCCTCTTGGTACCTTCACACTCATTAATTACACTCGAAGGCTAATCGGGTAAAGGGCGTAACCTATCATTATGGCCCATATCCGTAGAGAGGTCAGGATGGCCCAGTTCCTGATGAGAAACTGTTAACGATTCGATCCAGCGTTCATGAGCGTTATAGCAATTTACAGCTGGCGTGAGTACTCTCGAATGGTACCGATTCTCGCTTCGTGATTTCTCGCTGCAGCCCCGTCCGTGCAGTCCGTAGCGAGGCAAGGCTCCGTTCGTAAAGTTCATTGCATGCGCCGTGGTTCTTAGGTGAATTTCATTATATCTCAGAAAGCTCCTTCGTGACGATCGTACCTTCTCGAGGTTGTGTTGCCTGTAAAGTTCGTAGCTCCTTTAGTAAAGTCCGTAGTGCCGTTCGCGAAATTCGGGGCGCCTCAGCACTATTGTTCGCGAAGTTCTGGCAGACGCAGTAGTGTCGTTCGTGAAGTTCGGGGCGCCTCAGTAGTTCCGTTCGTGAAGTTCGGGAAACCTTAATTGCTCCCATCCGTAAAGTTCGGAGCGTCTCTGGGAAGCTGCCGTCGTGAAGCAACGAACAACAGCTCTTAATTTCACACGGGTTCAGGGCTGTGTAAATTATATGAGTTAGAGCACTGGATAATTCTGTGTATGTATAAGTATGTAACCATCCGGCTCCCTTCTATACGACCCATACTGGCGTGGTGTGTCGTCCTGCTGGAGTGGTGTGTCTAGTCCTGTTGGTGTGGTGAGTCTCGCCCTCCTGCTGTGGTGCGAGGCGTCGTCCAGCTGGTGTGATGAATTGTCCTGCTGGCGTGATGTTTCGTCTTGCTAGCGTGGAATGTCGCCCTACTTGTATGGTGTGTCTCATCCTGCTAGCGTGGTGTGTCTCGTCCTGCTAGCGTGGTGTGTCTCGTCCAGTGGGCGTGATGTCTCGTCCTGCTGGCATGGTGTCGCGTCTCCCAAATATCGTGGTTGGTGGCACCTGGCAACTCTACAAGTATTACCATACAAGTCAAGAAACTTGATCGTTATATAAAGAAGTTCCGTTCCTTTATTAGAAATCGCAAACGTCGTCTAACTTTCAACCTTGAAATATAATACCAGTCGTCTAAGTTACTTGGCAATACTATCATATAAAATGCTATAAATCAAAACTAAGTATTTGAAAATACATCTTTCTTAAAATGATTATGTGTTAGACGCACTTGGGGCTAGGATCCAGACCAGTACGTGGTAGTGTAGGGCTGAGGTCCAGCCCAGAACGTGTGAGTATAGGGCTGGGGTCCAGCCCAGCACGTGAAATTTTAGGGCTGTGGTCCAGCCCAGTACATGGTAGTGAGAGGATGGAGTCTAGCCCAGAACATGAAAGTGTAAGCTGTGGCCCAGACTGGTACATTAAGTGCAGGGCACAGAGGTGTTGGGTTGGGGTCCAGCTCAGTACACAGAGGTGTTGGGTTGGGGTCCAGCTCAGTACACAGAGGTGTTGG
>JAUUDZ010442018.1:0-13086 GCA_032361705.1 Panulirus versicolor
ACACATTGACCCAAGTATACCACATTGTTCCAGTTTTCTTTATTCTGTGCCTGCCTTTCATGATCCTGCATATTCAGACCCCAATTGCCCAAAATCTTTTTCACTCCATCCATCCACCTCCAGTTTGGTCTGCTTCTTGTTCCTGCTACCTCTGACACACATATCCTCTTTGTTTACCTTTCCTAACTCATTTTCTCCTTATGTCTAAACTATTTCAACACACCCTCTTCTGTTCTCTGAAAATCACGCTTTTAGTACCACATATATCTTTTACCCTTTCATTACTTATTCAATCAGACCATCTCACAACATATATTATATTGCCCTCAGACATTTCATTTCCAGCTCATCCACAATCCACTGCACAAATCTATCTATAGCCCATGCCTTGCAACCATGTAATATTGTTGGAACTACTATTTCTTTAAACATACCCAATCTTGCTCTCCTATGTTTTCTCTCTCCACATATTCTGCATCACTCCCAAAAGCTTCACCCCCTACCCCACCCTATGATTTTGCTGCCAAGTCCACTCCCAGATACTTAAATACCTCACTTTCTCCAATTTTTCTCCATTCAAACTTACATCCCAGCTGACTTGTTCCTCACCCTGCTGAACCTAATAACCTTGCTTTTATTCACATTTACTCCCAACTTTCTCCTTTCACACACTCTTCCACACTCATTCACCATGTTATGCAGTTTCTTACTCGAATAAGCCACCAGTGCTGTATCATTGATAAGCAACAACTGACTCGCTTCCTAGGTCCTCTCATCCCCAAAAGACTGCATACTCGCCTCTCTCTCTAGCACTCTTGCATTTCCTTCCCTCACCACCCCATCTAGAAACAGATTAGACAACCATAGGGACATCACACATTCTTCTCCCAGTTTTGCATTTCCTTCCCTCACCACCCCATCTAGAAACAGATTAGACAGCCATAGTGGCATGTTTGACCTTCTGGCAACCATTCGCTCTGTCCACTTCCACCTTGAAGACACGCCTTACACCCTTGATAAAAACTTCTCACTGCTTCTAGCAGCTTACCTTCCACACTATATATTTTTAATACCTTCCCTAAATTATCTGTATCCATCCTATCATATGCCTTCTCCAGATCTATAAATCCTACATATAAATCCATCTGTTTTTCTAAGTATTTCTCGCACTCATTCTTTGAAGTAAACTCCTGATCCTCATGTCCTCTTCCACTTCTGAAACCATACTGCTCATCCTCAATCTGAATCCAAGTACATGCCTTCACCCTTTCAATCAGTACCCTTCCATACAATTATCCAGATATATTCAATAAACACATTCCTCTTTAGTTTGAATACTCCCCTGTATCCCTTTTGCCTTTATACAGTGGCACTATTCATGCATTCCACCCATCCTTGGACAGTTCACCATGATCCATACTTACATTGAATATCCTTACCATCCACTCAACAACACAGTCACCCCCTATCTCGATGAATTAAACTGCATTTCATCCACTTCTGCCGCCTTGCCAGATTTCATCCTCCACAAGGCTTTTACCACCTTTTCTTTCTTCACCAAACCACTCTCCCTGACTCTCATATTTTCTTTCTTCACCAAACCACTCTCCCTGACTATCATACTTCACACACCACCCTGAACAAAACACTACATCTGCAATTCTACCACCAAACACATTCAGCAATCCTTCAGAATGCTCACTCCATCACTACCTGTTATCACTTCCCATTTGCCCCATTAACCAATGTTCCCATTTGTTCTCTTGTCTTCACATTATTTTCCTCCTTCCAAAACATCTTTCTATGCTCCCAAAAGTTTGATACTTTGCCACCCCACCTCTCACTTGCCCTCTTTTTCAACCCTTGTACCTTCCTTTTGACCTCCTGCTGCTTTTTCCAGTACATCTCCCATTCATAAGCACTCCTTCCTCATAAGTACTGCCCAAATGCCTCTCTTTTCTCTTTCACTAGCAACTTTACTCCTTCATCCCACCACTCACTACCCTTTCTAATCTGCCCACCTTCCACAAGCCACGTGCATCTATTGCACATGCCATCACTGCTTCCCTAAATACATCTTATTCCTCACCCATTCCCTTCACTTCGTTTGCTCTTACCTTTTGCCATTCTACAATCAATCTCTCCTGGTCCTTCTTCACAGAAGTCTCCTTTCCAAACTCACTTACTCTTGCCACTTTCCTCTTCCCAACATTGCCAGCTCTTTTTTTGAAAAACCTCTTCAAATCTTCATCCTCACCTCCACAAGATAGTGATCAGACATTCAGCCAGCTGCCCTTCTCAACACATTTACATCCAAAAATCTTTTGTTTGAATGCCTATCAGTTGATACATAATCTAATAATTCCCGTTGACCTTCTGTCCTACTCACGTACATATACTTACATATATCTCTTTTTAAACCAGGTATTCCAAATCACCAGTCTTTTTCCGCACATAATTGCACAGACTCTTCACTATTTCATTTCATAACACTGAATACCCCACGTGCACCAAATATGCCCTCAACTGCCACATACATATACACATGTACATATTCATATTTGCTCACCTTCATCCATTCCCAGTGCTGCCCCACCTCACTGGAAACAGCATCAACGCCCCTACTTCAGTGAGCCAATGCTAGGAAACAAAACAAAGAAAGGCCGCATCCCCTCACATCCATATACAAGCTGTCATGTGTAATGACCTGGAACCACAGCTCCCTATCCACATCCAGGCCACACAGATGTTTTACACGCCCTGGTTCAGTCCATGGATGGCATGTTGATTCCAGTATACCTCATATTTCCAATTCACTCTATTCCATGCACACCTTTCACCCCTGTGCATGTTCAGGCCCTGATCACTCATAATCTTTTTCACTCCATCCTTCCATCCTCAGTTTGGTCTCCTAGTTCTTGTTCCCTCCACTTCTGACACATATACCTTCTTTGTTAACCTTTCTTCACCCATTCTCTCCGTAAGTCCAAACCATTTCAGCACACCATCTTTTGCTCTCTCATCCACACTCTTCATTACCACACATCTTTGTTACCCTTACATTTTTTAATCGATCAGACCACCCCACACCTCATATTGTCCTTGCACATTTCATTTCCAACATATTCACCCTCCTCTGCACAACTTTATCTATTGCACATGCCTCGCATCCATATTGTTTCGTTGGGACTACTATTCCATGAAACATACTCATATTAGCCCCGAAATAACATTCTATCTTTACACACATTCTTAAGTGTTCCCAGACCCCCCACCTCCACCACCACTATCATTACCACCACCAAACCCTATGACTTACTTCCTCTTCCATAGTTCCATTCACTGCCATGTCCCAGATATATAAAACTATCCACTGCCAACAAGTTTTCTCCTTTCACACTTACACCCCAACTAACTTGATCTTCAACCCTGCTGAACCTAGTAACCTTGCTTTTGTACAAATTCATTCAACTTTCTCTTTTCACACACTTCCAGACTCAGTCACCAACTTCTGCAGTTTCTCACTTGAATCTGCCACCAGTGCTAACCTTGCTTTTGTACAAATTCATTCAACTTTCTCCTTTCACACACTTCCAGACACAGTCACCAACTTCTGCAGTTTCTCACTTGAATCTGCCACCAGTGCTGTATCATCAGCAAGCAGAAACTGACTCGCTTCCCAGGTGCTCTTATCCATAAGGAAGTAAATTCTAGATTGATGTGGGTAAAACTGAAAGTGGATGGAGAGACATAGATGATTATAGATGGAGAGACACAGATGATTATTGGTGCTTATGAACCTGGTCATGAGGGGAAAGATCATGAGAGGCAAGTGTTTTGGAAGCAGCTGAGTGAGTGAGTCAGTAGCTTTGGTGCATGGGACCAGTTATTAGTGATGGATGATTTAAATGTGACAGTGGCAGTTGAGGGTATAATCGGTGTTCATGGGGTTTTCAGTGTTGTAAAGAGAGATATCCATAAGTATACATATGTGGGTAGGAGAGATGGTCTAAGGGCATTATGGGATTACAGGCATACCACCAATTTTCCGGCACTCTTGGTTCCAAAGCCTTGCCGGATTAACCATTTTGCCGGACCAATCGTGGTCACGTAATAATAATTCATCAACACACCTCTAACCCACTAATTATTCATCTCCCATGTGCCTAAAGTATAACCACGGACTGCTAGGAATTTAAATTAAACAAATATTAAATGTTTGAGCACCCTAAAATGGTAAGTCTGTCCTTAGATTGTTTGAATCCTGTGGGGTGTTCTTTTTCTTCTGTTGTTAGTGTTTTCCTAGGTGTGCATCACCAGAATAATGCAGTTTCTTCTGCATTATACACCTGCTTAGGACTGAGGTGCTCGTCAGCTACAAGTTTTGCAAATTTGTCCACATACTCGGCAGCTCCTTTGTGGTTTTGTAGACCACTTTTCACGGCACACTTTATTCATGGAAATTCCACAATGCTTCTTGAATCTTTGAAGCCATCCTTCACTATAGCCATGCTCATGTTGTAATTTAAGTTCTTTATGGAACAACTTAGCCTGGTTAATTATCATGCTACCTGACAGTCCACCCCATCACTCCGATGCTGTTGAAACCATTCCATCATCACTCGATCGTGCTCAGTACTCTTACCATCTTTCATAGTTTTTCTAATCGTCATTTGCTTCTTGGAATTGTTGTCTGCATAGAATTTCAATATTTTGACGAACCAATACTGTAGATGTCACACAGCTTATGCACCGAAACACCAAGGTCCATTTTTTTTCAACAGTTCTACTTTATCTTGGATTGATATAGACTGGTGTTCATGTTTGACACCACGATTGACACTCTCATATGTCTTATAAGCCATAGCTAGGGTTAAATTTAAGCAAAATAAGCCAAGAATCTCACATAATTGCGGTATCACCACCAACAAGTGCAGTGTAAAGAATGTAAATAAGCGCGCCCAACACACAACACCATCTGCGACTGCCCATTAAACTACTCTGGTGGCCGCAGTAATTTCAAGTTTCCTCACGTAATTTTGTCTGGACTAAAGGAGGTGCCAAACCATCAGTTGCCGGAAATTCGGTGGTGTACCTGTATAGGTATCCAGCCGTGCAATATCCTGACACAACTGTATCAAGTAATAATGTTTCATTCCTATGCTGACTACAAGCAACATAAGCTACATACATATCATAATACTCCATGTAATTAGTTTCACCATTCTTATCATCAGAGATCATGGAAAAACTGGGGACAGACTATCTAGAGATAGGTGCTTGTGCCAAGCTCAAGCCTAGAATATATTCAACAACAACAAATTAACAGACTTGAGCTTCAGCTTAAGCTTGCATCTCTTAAGATGTTCTGTGAAATTTGCAGATGATATGATATCCAAGAGTTCACCAAAGATACTGAAGCAGAAGTCAAAGTCTCTCTCAGCTGCTATAAAACTTTTCCAATGAAATTCAAATAATCAGAACAATCGAATGAACATTCTGGGAAGATCTTTTAAGGCTGCTTTTTTATATTCTTAGGAAAAAACTCATGCCTGATAGCAACTGCAGTACATTTCTCCACGACTAACATATCTACTGTTTGGACAGACAGATATAATAAGGACACAGCTGGGTTGTTACCTGCAGCAAAGCCAGCTACTACCCAGACTGAGGTGACATTAAGACTGATGGATTTAGGTTAACTGAGCTCTGATCATGACTAAAGAGCACCAGACAGCCAATTATTTGGGATGACCACTCTGTTAGGTAGCTCACCTTTCCATGTGATGAGCTTGTGCTGCAAATCACTTCAATGGGCCACAAGCATGCAACTCCAGATTTCATTATCATATGCAGAAAGGAGGGTATTCTGATTACAGGCAAATAGAGTATGAGGAACTTTCAACATGTAGGTTCAAATACAGAAGGAAGCAGAGCAAACTCAATGACTCTGAACATGGCAAAACACCCAAATCTTAGGTCATGCTAACACCAAGGCCACCCAACAACTTAATATCCACCAGTCAGTGACATGTATAAATTTCATATAATATTTTTATAAAAAAAAAAAAAAAATCATATGTATATATATATATATATATATATATATATATATATATATTCTTTTTTTTCATGCTTTTCTAGAAAGCAATATGATTAGATAGTGAGGATCTAAGATAACCTGCTACATGACACTGCTTGGTTAAAAGCTTGCTGGTGACGACGATGGCTAGGACACCTACCCAACTCATGTAGGGATGGGAAGTGTGGAGCTAGAACTAGTCAAAAAGAAAGACATACCCATTAGTTTTGTACCACTCTGTTGTAATTTCATCTTTTAAGTTCTTAATACTTCTTTATGTGCATCACTAAACACTTCTTCACTTATTCTTCTCTATGATTAACAAAGCCAAAGTGAAAATGTGTGACTGTTGGTAAATAAAGGTAATACTCCCTTCTTGAACTACATACTTTGCCAAATTACACAGGTGACAGTGAACAGAAAATCAGTTTGTCTCAGAAATGTTCTTTGTATCTAATGACTTACTAACATTTTCCATTAGATAAACATAAACAGCACTTCTAACATTCAGAATGATACTATACCATTTATATAAAGTGAAAACTCAAGCCCAGGCACAAATTCTAATCATCCACAGTCAAGAAGCCAATGAAAATGCCTAATCATGGCCATTAGTGCCAGTTTTTAGAGCAAACATTCTGGAAGTCTAACATAGCCAAGTACATAAGTTTATGGACAAGATAATACAGTAGCAATGCATCCTTTTGCCAAGTAAAGGGGCATAATAATAAAGCAAAAAAAAAAAAAATCTTATAAGACTATCGTAATGTTGCACATCTCTGACTTTTCCCCCTTCAATAATATTCTCATTTTTGTAAAGCAGCATTAAGTATATGCTATTACAAAGACTGCTAGAATATTAATCGAGATAATTTCATTATATTACCAAAATGCTTCTCACTTCACAGACTAGCCAGTCTGCATTCCATCTCCATTATCAGCTACAGTAAGCTATATTCCCTTAGTGATAAACGTTTGTTAAAGTCAACTTAAAACCATTTACAATATGATGAGTGAGAGTAATAAGTATATGCACATGGGGAATAAACTGGAAAAGCTCCCTAAAAGGATATGATACATATTCTTTATGTAAAACAACTAAGAATACTAACAATTCATTTCATATTAGCTTTCTATTTTTCAAGAATCATCAATTCATTCACTAGTTATAAATTTTACCATCTGTAAAATAATCAAATATATCAAATTACAAGTAATCAGATGATTACTTACTGTCAAAAGATGCGAAGAGCTCAGGCATATCATCCATACTGACCATGCTCTTCAAACCAAATTTGGGGCCCTCTTTATACTGTGCTCTCTTCTGGGCCTGCTGATTAGCTGCTAAGGTTGAACCTGCCATAGTGGGTGGTGCTTGCTGTTGCTGTGATGACAGCTGATTAACTGCACTAGCTGGTATACCTGATGTTAAAGGAGGAGTTTGGTGGGTCGAAACAGTCAATGGTTGTTGGTTTGCTGGTCGTCGTGTGAAGTCCATTGATGGTCTTCTGAAGAAAAAAAAATAAAGAATACATTAACCATGTTATCTGAAACTCTTAGACCTTAAATTACGATATGTGAACTTTGCCATACTATAAAGTATATCATTAACCACTGGCTTTATCTTTTCTTTTTGTTTCTCCTTACAGCAATTCAAAGATATACATGACCTATATAAAACATTCCATATCTAAACATAACACACACTTAAATAAAAAGATATAATAGAAGAGACCTCCATGCTGTGATTATGAGTTATAGACCACTGCCTTTGCTTTTCTCTAAGGATTCCCACTATAAGAATCTTAAAACCAATGTTGGGGAAAATTCCAGAGATATTCATCAATGGGATTGGAACAGTTCAAAACATTAAGCATATTAGTTAAAAGTAGCAATATGACTTCATATATACCCAGAGGCAAACTAAATCTAAGCAATATTTCACTACAAATCTTGAAAAATTCTGAATCAGAATGTTAAAATGGGAAAAATGAGGTTTAGCCTAGAACTTGTAGCCTACCATAATCCAAAGAAGAGAGAAATAC
This sequence comes from Panulirus versicolor, assembly GCA_032361705.1. Lineage (NCBI taxonomy): Eukaryota > Metazoa > Arthropoda > Malacostraca > Decapoda > Palinuridae > Panulirus > Panulirus versicolor. Next base: position 8,128 of record JAUUDZ010442018.1, read on the forward strand.
CTTTCCTTTTGTGTTTGTTAAAAAGGACTCGGAAAGTCATTATCTTGAACCTACATTAAGCTAATGAGAAGCTATATCCATATCATAAAATGCAGCAGGCATTCTTCATTAGAAAAAGGTTTACAAGCCTGTACAAAAACAGGTGTAGGGATTGACCATATGCAGAAGCCTGCACCACATAAGGTGTGGGGGATTGACTAGGTCAACACGTCAAATAAAATCATAAGGCATCAGCACAAGAAAGTTTATTGTAAGAGACTAGCAATTTGTTATTCAGTTACCTACCCTGTGAAAGTCATGAAGCATGGTCCAGTGACTTCAAAGACAACAGAGAAACTAATGCATCAAATAAGATATATATTGAATCTCACCATTAGTGTTGTAGTTACCCATGTCTTAACACCAAGTTTGGGTTTTTTGAGGATATATCCATGGATATATCCTCTTAAGTATGTGATATTCTTCACAAAGGAACAACTATCTTTAAAGACTGTAAGAGACTGACAGATTTACAAATGTGCAGTTCATACAGAGATGGAGATGGACTGTAATTCCTTAAAATCATGAAAGTCTTCCCAGCCCATTTCTGTTTAATACCCAAAAAGATCTGCTATTCTTAAAAACACAATATGATGCAAGTTTCCTGAACAGAATATGAACTGATGTCAGAGGTTACTATCGCCTTCCTAATATCCACTGTACACTCTATGTGCAGGAATTCTTAAATATTCTAGAAAAAATATTTCCATATTTTTGATATTTCAGTTAACAAAAACACAATATATTCTAAATAAAACAATATACAACTCAAACTGGTGAAACCTTAATTACATGTGCTAGGTACCTTTTAGCTTAAGCTGCTCTGTTGCTAGGCATACAAGGCATGGCAGGAGCACTGTCAGGTAAAAGTAATGAGAAGTATAGTATTTCTGGAATTCTCATTACAATCCTATTATTACATAATCAGAGGGAGTAGGCTATGACATCTGGCAACAATGCATGGGTTACCACTACTGGTATGTCTCATCTCAAGGGAGAAACAGGTAATGTCGTGAGTTTAATCATAAGTGCCCCAGCCACAGTGAAAACAAAATATCACGACATATATTTAATGACAGCAGTGAATGTGTGAAACTGTTCACAAAAACAATAAGAAGTGTATCTTTCAGATAACAGTAATAAAACATGTCAAACTCTCAAACACACTAAAAAACGAAATTCTATCTTGTTAAAACACATTACAGTATCATGAAGTACACTGTCCATCTGTGAATATATCAGTATTATTCTGGGTATAGGGGTGAAAGAATACTTCCCACACATATTCCCCGTATGTCATAGAAGGCAATAAAAGTGGGCGGGACAGAGGGGGCTGGAAACTCTCCCCTTCTTGTATTTCAATTTCTAAAAGGGGAAACAGAAGAAGGAGTCAAGTGAGGAGTGCTCATCCTCCTCCAAGGCTCATATTGGGGTGTCTCAATGTGTGTGGATGTAACCAAGATGTGAAAAAAGGAGAGACAGAGATAGGTAGTATATTTGAGGAAAGAAACCTGGAGGTTCTGGCTCTGACTGAAATGAAGCTCAAGGATAAAGGGAAATAATGGTTTGGAAAAGACTTGGGAGTAAAGTCAGGGGTTGGAGAGAGGACAAGAGCAAAGGAGGGTTTAGCACTACTCCTGAAGCAGGACTCACAATGTGGGAGTGAGTGAGAAAGGAAATTCTAGATTGATGTGGGTAAAACTGAAAGTGGATGAAGAGATGGGTACTCATGCATCTGGTCATGAGAAGAAAGATCATGAGAAGCAAGTGTTTTGGGAGCAGCTGAATGAGTGTGTCAGCATCTTTGGTGCATGAAACCTGGTATTAGTGATGGGAGATTTAAATGCGAAGGTGAGTAACGTGGCAATTGAGGGTATAACTTGCGTATATGGGATATTCAGTGTTGTGAATGAATATGGTGATGAGCTTGTGGATTTGTGTGCTGAAAAAAGACTAGTGATTAAAAATACCTGGTTTAAAAAGAGAGATATACATAAGTATAAATATGTGAGTAAGAGAGATGGTCAAAGGGCATTATTGGATTACGTGTTAACTGACAGGTGTGTAAAAGAGAGACTTTTGGATGTTAATGTTCTAAATGGGGCAGCTGGTGGGATGTCTGATCATTATCTTGTGGTGGCAAAGGTGAAGAGTTGTAGACATCTTTAAAAAAGAAGAGAATGTTGGGGAGAAAAGAGTGGTGAGAGGAAGTGAGCTTGGAAATGACACTTGTGTGAGGGGAATGGGTGAGGAATGGGATGCATTTAGGGAAGCAGTGATGAGATGTGCAAAAGATGCATGTGGTATGAGAAAGGTGGGAAGTGGGCAGATTAGAAAGGGTAGTGAGTAGTGGGATGAAGAAGTTGTTAGTGAAAGAGAGAAGAGAGGCATTCGGATGATACTTACAAGGGAGCAGTGCAAATGATTGGGAGATGCATAAAAGAAAGCTGCACGAGGTCAAGAGGAAGGTGTAAGGGTTGAAAAAGAGGGCAAATGAGAGTTAGGATGAGAGAGTATCATTAAACTTTAGGGGTGATAAAAATATGTTTTGGAAAGAGGTAAATAACGTGCATAAAACGAGAACAAATGGGAACATTGATGAAGGGGGCAAGGAGGGAAGTAATAGCAGGTAGTGATGAAGTGAAAAGGAGATGGAGTGAGCATCTTGAAGGTTTGTTAAATGCGTTTGATAAGTGGCAGATATGGGGTGTTTTAGTCGGGTAGTGTGCGCAGTGAGAGGGTCAGGGAGAATAGCGTGGTTAAGAGAGAAGAGGTAGTGAAAGCTCTGCGGAAAATGAAATCCAGCAAGGCAAGGCGATGGTTCTGGATGGCATTGCAATAGAATTTATTAAGAAAGGAAGTGACTGTGTTGTAGACTGGTTGGTAAGTATATTCGTTGTATGTATTAATCATGGTGAAGTGCCAGAGGAATGAAGGAATGCATTCACATTGCCATTGTACAAAGGCAAAGGGGATAAAGGTGTTTTCTAATTACAGAGGCATAAGTTTGTTGAGTATTCCTGGGAAATTATATAGGAGGGTATTGATTGAGAGGGTGAAGGCTTGTACAGAGCATCAGATTGGGGAGGAGCAGTGTGGTTTCTGAAGTGGTAGAGGATGTGTAGATCAGGTGTTTGCAGTGAAGACTGTATGTGAGAAAAAATTAGAGAAACAGAGGATTTGTATGTAGCATTTATGGATCTGGAGAAGGCATATGATAGGGTTGATACAGATGCTTTGTGGAAGGTCTTAATAATATATGGTGGGGGAGGTAAGCTGCTGGAAGCAGTGAAAAGTTTTTACCAAGGGTGTAAGGTATGTGTACGAGTAGTAAGAGAGGAGAGTGATTGGTTCCTATGGTTGTTAAATTTGTTTATGGATGGGGTGGTTAGGGAGGTGAATGCAAGAGTTTTGTAGAGAGAAGCAAGCATACAGTCTGTTGTTGACGAGATGTTCGCTGATGATACAGCTCTGGTGGCCGATTCAAGCGAGAAACTGCAGAAGTTGGTGACTGAATTTGGAAAAGTGTGTGAAAGAAGAAAGTTGAAAGTAAATGTGAATAATAGCAAAGTTATTAGGTTCAATAGGGTTGAGGGACAGGTTAATTGAGATGTAAGTTTGAATGGAGAAAAATCGGATGGAGAGAAGTGTTTTAGATATCTGGGAGTGGATCTAGCAGCAGATGGAACCATGGAAGTGGAAGTGAGTCACAGGGTGGCGGAGGGGGCAAAGGTTCTGGGAGCGATGGAGAATGTGAGGAAGGAGAGAATGTTATCTCGGGGAGCAAGAATGGGTATATCTGAAGGAATAGCAGTTCCAATAATATTATATGGTTGCGAGGCATGGGCTATAGACAAGGTTGTATGGAGAACGATGGATGTGTTGGAAATTAAATGTTTGAAAACAATGTGGTGTGAGGTGGTTTGATCCAGTAAATAATGAAAGGGTAAGAGAGATGTGAGGAAATAAAAAGGAAATATAAAGAATTTGATTGAGAGAGCAGAAGAGGGTGCGTTGAAATGGTTTGGACATATGGAGAGAAAGAGAGCAGGAAAGATTGACAAAAAGGATATATAAGTAAGAGGTGAAGGGAACAAGGAGAAGTGGGAGACCAAATTGGAGATGGAAGGATGGAGTGAAAAAGATTTTGAGCAATAGGGGCCTGACCATACTTGAGGGTGAGAGGCATGTAAGGATGAGTGAATCAGAATGATGTGGTATATCGGGGTCGACATGCTGTCAGTGGACTGAACCAGGGCATTTGAAACATCTGGGGTAAACAATGGAAAGGTCCGAGGGGCCTGGGTGTGGATAGGGAGCTGTGGTTTCAGTGCATTACACATGACAGCCAGAGACTGTGAACAACTGTGGCCTTTTCTTTCTGTTTTCCTGGTGCTATCTCACTGAGGAAAGGGGTATCAATGCAATTTCCTGTGGGATGGGGTGGCGCTGGGAATGGATTAAAGGCAAGCAAGTATGAATATGTACAAGTGTATATATGTATGTGTATGTATACATATGTATAAGTGTATATGTTGACATGTATATGTATGAGTAGGGGCGTTTAAATATATACATGTGTACATGAATGGATGGGTCGTTTGCTGTCTATTTCTTGGCACTACCTCGCTGACATGGGGAACAGCAATCAAGTATAATAAAAATACAGCAATCAAGTATAATAAAAATAAAATCATAAATATTGCAATTTGGCACCAATGAATTTAAGAGAGTTTCTGCTTCCCCATTCTGAGATACTGCACAGGTTAGGTTTAAAAAACATGCCCAACACAAGAAAGGGGACAAGTATTACAATGAGGATGTGGAGGAACAATTAGTTGAAGTATGCAGATGGGATCATCAGCATTAGTGTGAAGAGGTTTAGGAGTTGAAACAAGATCATCCATTAAGAAAAAGAGA
>JAUUDZ010442029.1:0-13086 GCA_032361705.1 Panulirus versicolor
ACTCAGCTCTCGTCTTGTTGGCACAACGAGGGGCGTTGAGTGCGTTGCTAGCGGGGGGGGGGTAGAGGCGTGCACCACACATCTGCACAATGCTCGCGCTAAATATATTTTGTTGTCAGGGAGAGAGAGAGAGAGAGAGAGAGAGAGAGAGAGAGAGAGAGAGAGAGAGAATAGGCCAGGTATTAAAATTCCATTTGCTTTTTATTCAATTAACACCACCATCTCCCTGATTCACTTGCTTACTTGTGTATGATTTCTGTTGCATATGTTGAAGTAATCAGTGATACCATATTGCAATCTGAATGAACTGATCAGAAGCTATGAAAGTCTCTACAAACCATTATCAGAAAATGTAGGCCTACGATGTGTAGCAAGAAGATAGCATTGCTCCAAGGCACTATTTTCAGTCACTAATGTCAATTTGTAAGCATCCTCCTAGTAGGTTAGCTGGGGTGGGCACACCCGCTTCCCTGGGAGCAGCTAGGCACTGCTGCCATTTTCAGGCTGTTCCAGCGAGTGAAAGCGATGTCATACACGAATAGTAGTAGTATTCCTCTGTTTTCTCTTCATATTTGAGGAGAAAAAAAATCTATGTTAGCGTATACACTCTAAGTAATGTCACACGACGCTCGATTTGTTACACTACGTCTGACGACGAGAATATATACACATTGTAAATACTTATTTTCTCCATAAAGCTTCCGTATTTTAGAGTTGTAGGTTTAGAAAGTCCCAGCGTCTTAATTCTTTTTCAACTCGTTTTATTTTTGGACACACACACACACACACACAAGCCGATGGAATGAGAGCAAATGTGTACCACAGTGTACTAATTGTACAACATACAGTCATGTTATGCACTCCCCATACATGAAGTGTTGCCGCCCTTCCCAAAGCCAACACATGCCTCCCCTCCTCCACCATGACCACCATAAGACACACACACACACACACGTTTTTTTTTTTAAGATTCTATTACTTGAGGAAGATCCATGAATGCTGCCCTTATGAACGGTGACGACAAATGACTTTCTGTTATCACCACGAACAACGAACAAACGCCCTTCCATCATCATGACTAGGCAACTCGTGGGCACGGCCTACCCTGGACGCCCGGGGTGAGGCTTCAGTTTGTGCGAGGTGCTTGTAATCAACACCACCACCACTGTGATAGGCCGGGAAGACTGAATTTTTTAACCATGGCAACTTCATACAAGGATGTAAGTTAACCTTTAAGAGAATGTTTTGAAAGGTAGAGTCGAGTTTTTGAAGAATGTGTAGCACGAAACGAATACCCAGTGGAATGCGTGCGATGTGTATGGTTAAATAGAGCGTTATGCTGTGGGCAGGGCGCCTCCGGAAACATATGAAGGTCTCGTGAGGTGGTTAGGGCACTGAAGCAGAGTGGGAGTTTGTCCTAGTGAGAACACTAGAAACGAACGGTTGATTAATCAATACATTCGTTAAATTTTCGCTCTATTCTTAAAGTCAATGGACGTGCTCGATAAGTCACTATTATTAGTACAAGGAAAATAATGTTATGATAAGAATTAACCTAACTTCGGTAAAGTCTTCACTCTATGCCCAGGGCATAGTCTTATAATTAAGCTTTTTTTTTGGTAAATAAACTGTTTAACGAGAGGAACTACTTACCTGTCACAAGGTCCAAGTTAGACATCATCCCAGTACATACTGTAAACTCTCCTAGCCTGAATATATTCCAAGACGAAACTGGACCTCTGAAAAGATAAAACATTTTTAATTTGCCATCGTACCATGTCGTCCACCACCAACACCGCCACACCAAAAAAAAATATATTGTTTAATGTCGCTGTTCAGCTCGGTCACCAAACTTGATTGCAGATGAATAAAGATTAGAGCAAGTTAGAAAAGCAACCAAATTAACTTCATGAATAACTTCGTGATACCAATATGAATTAATAAGACATTAATAGTTCTCAGACTGCTACATACTGCCGACAACATAACACAACGTCACATTACACAGTGGTTCAGCGAACAGAAATACTGGTATGGAATTGATCATCTAATACAAATGTAGGCTCTTTTTTCCAGTTGTAAAGTTGAACAGTATAAGAATAGCCAACCAACATTTGTCAAGGCATAAACTTGCGATACCTTTAGACAAACTTTAATGATAAACCTTATTAAGAATGAACTCGAACCTCTCATTAACAAAAATCAACATATAATCTTTAAGATCAACTTTTATCCAATGGAACACCCAGTAAAACATGACAACGCCTACAAACGTACAATTTTTGTGCTCAGAAGGGAATAAGTTACCGAAAAAAAGAAAGTCTTAAAGAAATAAGGCACTAACACTTTTGATACCGAAGACTGAACTATTTGCATGTTAGGAAAACATATATCGATCCCTTTTGAAGATGACAGAAAAAAAAAGTCTCCCACCGCGAATATTTAAGTCAACGGCGCTGGACACACCGTACGATGAAAGACGCGTCACAATCATATACTGCGATATTCTAATGTTAACGAGTCTCCTCTTCTCTTGCTATACTATGTGACGTTAAGAAACTAATGCCAAACTTTTGTAAATTCAGAAAATGAGAAACTAGAGAAAACGGAGAAAGGAATCATGTAAGAAAATGACAACGGCTCATTGTCAAGGCTAAGTGGTATTGCTACAACTTCCAAGTGGGCTCCCGCCACCACCTGCTGAAGCACAAGAACAGAAAATTGTACACCAACTAGGCATCAACATTGTAACTATTGCTATTTCAGTATCTTCAACGTTTTACGACTCCCTGTCTCGTCGTCCATTAGTTCACGATGCTATTCTCTACTGGAATATCTCATCTATTCTATCTCTCTCTTAGTTTCCCGTTATGTTTATATACACTACACCCTGATTAAAGTTATTACCGTAGTAATGCTTTGGTTACACTGGCTAAGCAATGGCAACTCAAGTAATGTCAGTATATACATGTAAATCGATGAAAGACAAAATACCAAGAATATGCAAAATCTGCTGTGGTTATAAACTTTGCACTAGAGTCAAGAAAACCTATAATTAGAAGTATAAGTGAGCCAATCTTGATATCTGTCAATAGTAATTTTGTTATTTGCCACATGCTATTAATCCTCAGTGCTTGTAATGGTACATGAGACAACTATTGGGTTTCTGTCAATTCTATAATAAGGACCAGAGTTAACACCTTTCCTGGACACCTGATAGGTTGTAGGGAAGGCCAGGAAGGCCTTCAATATGGGCAAGACCAGGCCTATCGAGTTCCGCCGCCAGCAACTCATGCAACTCAAGAAGATGTACCAGGAAAACCGCCAGACCTTCCTTACGGCTCTCACGTCTGACCTGAACAAGGTGAGTCTCCCAAGGAGGCAGGTGAGGGCTCAGGAATTCTTGGTTTCAAGAAGAGGCTTCCTAGAAAGTAGGTAAGGACCTGGGAGTTCTCAGTGTTAAGGCTCACCAGGAGGCATGCAAGGGCACAGGAGTTCCAAGTGTCAAGCCAGCCAGCCAGCCACTGGCAGGTGAGAGCCCAGAAGTTTCTGGTTTCAAGGTAAGGCTCCCAAGGAGGTAGGTGAGGGCTTAGGAATTCATGATACTAAGGAATGGCTAACCATGAGACTAGTGAAGGACCATAAGTTCCTGGTGTCAAGATAAGGTTTGTCAGGAGTCAGAAGAGAGCTGAGGAGTTCTTCGAGTCCAAAGTGATTATTGTAATAAGGTGTGCCCACCCCAGAAATTTGTAACAAAATTCAAAAGCAAAACTTCTTGGTGTCTGCTTCTTCAACTTTTACCATTCACATTTTGCATTATACCACATGAGACAGTTGAATAAACATTTTTATTTTAAAGCTGTAATCGCACTTTTCAAGTTCCCATATTTAATTTGGTTCCTTGAGCACTACAGTAGGATCCTTAAGCATGATGTCAAGACACTTGGGTTTGGTCAAAGGTCAGGCAATCGCACCAAAGGGCTATAATGATAAGTTCATGGGATGCACCATTACGTTCAAGAACCAAAATGTGCTTAAGGGATAAACATCATATTATGTGCCATTGTTATCATGTACATGTTGAGCTCTCTAACATTTTCATAATGTGCAGAAAGGGCACAGGTACCGGAGTTCACCTCTGTACATTTCCAATAAAGTTATAAAGCAACTGTAGTATTCATTAGTGCACCTCCCATGACAGCCACACTTGGAGGCAGTGATGTTCGAATTAGACTTCGCAGAGAAGGATGTTGACTTCCTTCTTAGTAAACTGGACAGCTGGGTCAAAACTGAGGAGGTGCCATCCATTGTGCCTGGAGACAAGAGCTACATCATCCGTGACCCATATGGTGTTGTCTTGGTCATGAGTGCCTGGAACTATCCACTGCAGCTGGCCCTCATCCCTGCTGCAGGTGAGACACAATTCCATTCATCATTTCCTCTGTATAAGTCAACACTACACCGTATTGTAAGTTATTTTTGTAAAGTATAGTACATTTATGTTTCACAGCAGGTTTGTCCCCCATTACCCCTCACAACTGGTTTGTCTGCCATTCAGCCAGTAATAGTTGTGCTTCCCCTGTAGTTAAATATGAAGTGTACTGAAAGTGGCTTCATAAAGTGAGTTCACTTATCCTTGACAAAAGATATACACCACCACAGGTGCCATCGCTGCAGGAAACACAGTGATCATCAAGCCATCTGAGGTGGCACCTGCCACTGCAGCTGCCATCGCTAAGTTCCTGCCCAAGTACCTAGACCAGGTAGGTCAAGCAAGGCCAGTATGACATTTTTCCTCCAAACAGAATATATCTCACACTACCTAATGCAGCACAACAGTATGATACTTGTAAACAATAATAAGACCCCTAAGCAAGATTTTATAGCCCTTTGCTATGATGGCCTAGACTTTGACCTGACACATAAAGGTCAAATTAAAGGATAAGCCTTCATAGTAAAGGACAGTACTGTCATATTAAGGGATTATATCATTATGCAGAAGGATGATAACATTTTGCTTGAGGATCGTACCATTATGCTTAGGGGTTAGGTATGCTAGTATACCTCCTAACTAATAAGAAAGCAAAATCTAAAGTCCCAATCTTAGGTGAGAATATGAGGCAATAAGACCCCTCCCAAATGTATCCAGTGGATTATTTGCTCACTATTATACTTAGCCATAACTATAGCACCCTGGTCCTTCATCAGGAGTGCTTCCATGTTGTGTGTGGGGGTGTGTCAGAGACTACTGAGCTGCTCAAGCAGAGGTTCGACTACATCTTCTACACAGGCTCCACCACGGTTGGCAAGATTGTTAGGGAAGCCGCCAACAGGTTTCTCACACCCACCACCCTAGAACTGGGTGGCAAGAGGTAAATTAATGGGTGGATGTTGTCCTGTTCTATTCCATTTAAATCATTGCATCTTTTGTAAAGTATAGGAAGGATGTAGGACTTCTGTAGGTGGTAATGGTGTCAAGATGTGAATAATATCTACATCTGTTTAACTGTAAAGCGTCTAAACCAAAAGTTTTTTATTCATATTTTTATACTGGCTATCTATCTCCACTCTCAGTTGACATATGTGCCTTTCATGTGTATTCATTGTTTCCTCAGTTATGCAAATTTGTCATATTTTGAAAAGAAAATCACCCATAACATGAAAGATTTAAAGGCAAGTGAGTAACTCAGGCTCAAGAGCACTAGTTTTTAAGCTCACTTGGCCTTTGGCCAGGTAAGCTACTTGGTATCTATCATGTTATTGTTTGTTATCTAACATGTCTGTTAATTAATCATATTTTAGTCTTCTTACCAGCCTTCACACCTGAAACTGCAGGACCATGTTTCATCAAACTAGGTAGGGATAGTTCTTGGGTGGACTGCTATTATCTGAAATAATCCTTCTGTTAACTTTTGTCATGAAAATCTTCTCCAAAACTAAATGAAAAGTTTGAACCAAATTTGGCAAGACTTGTCCATGGGTGGTTCATATTCTAAATTGTGTCTAGTAACTCAAACCACCATCCAATCTGGCTGCTGTCACAAAATGGAGAATTTTCATCAGATAAATATACCTTTGTCAGATCAGACTCAAAGTTCAACTGTGGCAAAGAATTACTTGTTATTGCACACAAAAGAATTTTTCCTATCAGATTTATAGTATTGCCAATTTTTGCTGATATTGTAAAGAGGTTCATTACATCAAAATTTTGATTAATAATCCACTTTTAAACCAATGTGTTAGTTAGAAATGAAGCTGGCAAGATGGTCTTTGTATTGTGCCTATCTTTACCTGACATCAGAAGTTTCTTCAGATTGACAGAACTTCTTTGTTTTATGACAAATTTGCCTCATATTCGAACTGGAATTTTATTTAACTTGTATTACTGTTTTTTCCAGATATATAGTTTTGAATTTTTTTGTTAATGAAAATTGTGCACATTGACAAGAATTACCCAGTCATTTCATGAATTTAAAGCCAAGTAAGCAATGCAACTCTTGAGAACCATAGCTTATATGATTACATCAGTTTGTCAGCCTCGCAGTAAAGTCAAATGAATAATTTTGAAATGTTATCAAAAATCTAATTTCATTCTGTACCAATAGCAAAGGTGACTAGCGTGCCCATCTTAACCGATCACCTGCGACTCCAGCCTTACCGTAAGCCATCTTAACCAATTACCTGCGACTCCAGCCTTGCCCAGCTGAATGTCACTGGTCATTGGCTAAGGCATACTCCACAGTGTTCCTGAAGGACACTATGTTGGAATATAAAGTTATTGTATCAGGAATTCCAATGTACTTTACTCACATTACCACTTAAAATGAATAGTTTATGATGAATGCTGATGTATGAAAAAAAAGTAATTAAATCAGCTTAATATCCAAGGACCACTCCCATTAAGGATGTGGGTGCCCCATGACTTTGTTTTTTCTCAAATCTTTGGAACACCCTGACACTCTAATGTTCCTTTACCTAATATCAGTCTCACCAGACTCTTAGAGACAGTGCTTGACATCCCTTTCATGATGTGATCTCTAGTTCTCTCATATATCTGCAGTCCATGTTATATCGACGATACAGCAGACATGGACATTTCGGTGCGAAGGATCCTTTGGGGCAAGATGTTCAACTTGGGTCAGACTTGCATTGCCCCAGATTATGTGCTCTGCCGCAAGGAGGTGCAAGACAAGTTTGTCCAGAAGGCGAAGGAGGTTTTACTGGAGTGGTACGGCGAGAACCCAAAGGACTCCCCCTGTCTGGGCAGGATTGTTGCCGAGAGACATGTTCAGTGAGTGGAGCACATGGTTTTAGGGTCTTAGGTTATGGGAACTCGTAGGTTCAGAGTGACCTGACCAAAGTTCTAAAGACTCTAAGAATCTTAGAAAGTCAGTGAATAAGGAGAAGCCATGAGTTCTGATAATCATGGGTGAAGAGAAGCAATAGGTTCTGAAAATGTGAGAGGTTAGAGTGAGGAGCACTGAATTACAGAATATAATGAAAATGAAGTAATGCTTAAGATGACTTTGATAACCAAACTGACTGAAGAGAATTTGCTAGTACGTTATGACTACAGAAATTTAAGTACATTTTTTGACTGCATTCCTAAATTATCCTGTTTTCATATCTTTATCTCTTAGTTGAATATGTAGCCTTAAAATTATAACTGAAAGCAACTGTAAGTCAGAAACACTAATCTACAAGAACACAAAGAGGCTCCCTTTTATAACATTATCTTAAGGATTATAGGTTCTACATTATTGTTGGTTGATTCTGTCTTGTCCCCATGGCAGGCGGCTGGCAGAGTATCTAAAGGATGGGAAGCCTGTGGTAGGAGGACATCATGACAAAACATCCAAATGGATTGAGCCAACTATCCTTGTTGATGTGTCTTTTGACAGTAAAATCATGAATGACGAGATCTTTGGCCCCATCTTGCCTATTCTTAATGTGGAGACACCTGAGCAAGCTGTTGACATCATCAACAACAGGTAAGATGAGCCATCAGAAGAACCAGAAAAATAAGAGAATGAAAATATAATACTGAGGCCTTCACTGAGTTTAGTCTTAAGTGAATAAGTCATTTATGAATGCCAGAGAAAGATATGATGGTAAAAAAGCAGTGAGAGAGAGAGAGAATAGCCATTCATTACCAATTAGTAAGCCAAGCAAGGAATAAGCAAAGTATCCATTCTCAAGAAAAAGATTATCAACACAAAGTCCAACATTATCAACAGCTACACAACAGCAGATATAATTCAGGTTTTAGACCAGAAAATGGACCTTACAACCCCTTCCCCAAGCTCCTACATATACCTGACCATATGGCCCCCTTTCCAAGGTTCTAAAAGTACTTGACCACAAAACCCTTCCCAGGCTTCTACACATACCCAACCATGCTACCCCATTTCCAAGCTCCTTCATGCACTTACTCACAGGACTCTCTTCCCAGGCTTCTACATTTATCTGACTACATGACCCCTTTCTCAAGCTCCTACACAAACCTTATGACAGGACCCCCTACCTTAGCCTCTATGTTTACCTGATCACATGATCCCTGACCCAAGCTTCACAAATCTGACCACACAACCCCCTCTTCAAGCTTTTACAAGCACCTGATCACACAACCCCATCCCCATAAATTCCAGATCATATGACCCCCCTTTCCAGGCTCCTATAAGTACTTGATTACACAACCCCCTTCTCCAAGCATCTGAACATGAAACCTCCTCTCCAAGCTCCTGCAGGTGCATGACCATACAACTTCCTCCACAAGCTATTCCAAGTAACATCAAACAACTTGCCCTTTTCCAGGGAGAAGCCTCTAGCATTTTATGTGTTCTCAACCAAGAAGGATGACACTGATATGTTTCTGCAACAAATCCCCTGTGGAGGCATCACTGTCAATGACACACTGCACCATGCTGCCAGTAAGTTTAAATAACACAACAGTTCATCAGTAATATATCAGGAATGTACAATACCATGCCAACAGTACTGTAACACAGTAGTTGAGTATAACTGTATCATGCTGCCATTTAGTCACTGTACCACAGTTGTAGAGTATTAGTGTAAAAGTGTAAAATACTACCATCAAGTTACAATACCATGATGATATAGTGTTACTGTACCACACCTCCAATAAGTTATTATATCTCGGGGAAAAGTTTAGTCAGTGTAACCAGCCTTCAGGAAACAATTTTACAGAATATGATTCTTTCTTCCTGACAGATTATAAAAGGCCCTTTAAGGTTCTTATGCTTTGGGGAGGTCATATTACACTGGGGATGTCTCTCCCTCATTTGGTCACACTGCTCAGTGTACTTTCTTAAAGGTTACATGAGGGGGACCTTCCAGTGCGTCTCATTGTCTCATTGCCTTAACCTCTTGTACCCCCCAAAAACCCTTGTACCCTTCCTGAGCCTAACCAACTATATCTCCTCTGGTAGACCACAACCTGCCATTCGGCGGTGTAGGACACAGTGGGATGGGTGCCTATCATGGGGACTACACCTTTTACACATTCACCCACCTCAAGCCTGTCCTTATGCGCCAGTTCAACAAGGAACAGGATGCCATCCTGAAGTAAGTATGCAGTTGTATTGTATTGTTTCTGTCTTACTTCTTAAAGTGAGTGTATAGCTGTATTTCATAGTTTTTATCTTACTTCCTGGGTTGAATATGTAGCTGTATTTTATGGTTTTTATTTAATTTCTTGAAATGAATATGTTGTGGTGTTTTATGGATCTGTCTTCTTGAAGTGAGTGTGTGGTGGTATTGTATGATTTCTATCAAACTTCTTGAAGGGAGTGTGTAGTAGTTTTTATGGCTTCTTACTTCTTAAAGTGAGTGTATAGCAATATTTAATGGATTCCATCTTACTTCTGGAAGTGATATTTTTTCATTTCTATCTCCCTACTTCGTGTTTTTGTAGCAGCACTTTGAGATTTCTATGTTACTTTTTTAAGTAAGTGTAGTGGTATTTAATGGTTTCTACTTTACCTCTTGAAGTAACTGTGTAACACTGTTTTAGTGTAGCACTGTCTTACCTCAAAAATTTTGCCTAGAAGTGGCAATGGAGTTCACCAGCTATGGAGACTTCTGCCATGGCCACCCCCTTGAGCTTGTTCCCAGAGGGAATGGGCATCAGAAATACAGATGACAGGTTTTTAATCATGTAGTGGGTGTATGGTAGTATTTTGTGGTTTCTATATTACATCTTGAAGTGTAAGTGTGTGGTTGTATTTCATGGTTTCTATCTTACTTCCTAAAGTGAGTGTGTGTGGTGATATTTCATGGTTTCTATCTTAATTCTTGAAAAGAGTATGTGGGAGCATGTTACTGTTTCTGTCCTACTTCCTCAAGAGTGTTTATCAGTATTTTCTGGTTTCTACCTTACTATGTTGTATGGCCGTCCTCATCTATTTACCCTTAAATTCTTAGTTCTGTCGTAGGGCTTGTATACTTCTCAGTTCTCCAACACCTCTTTAGACTTATATTTTAAAAATACTTTTCTCTACAAAGCAATTCATACTGCCCCTTATTTATACCTTTATATTTGGTGTACCTTCCTCTGGATTTCAGTAACTTGCTCAACATTTCCATTCTGTAACATGGTGTTGCTTGTTCTCCTTTTACAATAACTTATTTTTCTAATTCAGTGGTTAGTGCATATTGTGTGTGTGTGTGTGTGTGTGCATGAGAGAGAGAGAGAGAGAGAGAGAGAGAGAGAGAGAGAGAACTTGTACAACCCCAAGCGGCATCTCATAAGATGATCTAGCTCCAGGAACCGGTACCCTCCATACAGCGAGGAGAAGTTGAAGATCCTTACCAGTTAGTTAAATTCAGTGGCCAGCCCTTACAACCAGCCCCAATGACTCTCTGTTATGCCCAGCCCTTACAACCAACCCCTAAGAACAGCCCTTACACCACCACTATGGACCAACCCTTACCATCAGGTCACAGAACCACCTCCAACAATGAGAAATCAGCTCATAAAATCATCTGCATTGACCAGACCTATATAAGCAACCCTAGTTACCAGCATCTACAGCCATATTCAACCACTAGCTCTCAAATCTAGCCTCAATAACCATCTTAACCCAAGGGTGGCTACACTCTCCTACCAGCCCCACA
Organism: Panulirus versicolor; assembly: GCA_032361705.1. Taxonomy (NCBI): domain Eukaryota; kingdom Metazoa; phylum Arthropoda; class Malacostraca; order Decapoda; family Palinuridae; genus Panulirus; species Panulirus versicolor. The sequence goes on from JAUUDZ010442029.1 coordinate 11,137, forward strand.
AAGTCATCAGTCACAAGGAATCTCCACTGAGTGGACAGATATGGCCTAAGGTACAGGAATTGGCTAAGTGTGATACAGGATTATGGTAGAAGTGTTCCCAGGACTAACATGATGCAGGAGTATGGTGGGAGTGAGGTAGGACCAGCATGATGCAGGAGCACAGCTGATGTGTTCCCAGGGATGGTGAATACCACAAAAGCTTCCAAGTCATGATCGAAACAAGTCCCTTACAACACACATCAGTCTTCCAAGAAGTATTTCAAATACTTTTCTTATAAAAGAGAATAAAATGTGTTTATAATTCTGACTTTGGTTTTTACTGATCCTTGAATTCAGCTTGTAAAAATATCATTAGCTATTAACAAAGGTAACATTTCAAATACAAGATAGTAAAGTAGAGTTACAGAACCTACATAGATAAACACCAAATTTTAAAAATCTTATCCAGAGGCTTACCCTTGGGGTCCTCTGAATATACTTGCAAAGATTCAATTTCTAGCTGTCATCATCCTGCAGCTGTGTAGCTGACAAACACAACTAATACGAATAAAAAAAAAAAAGTAAAGAGTTTTGAATTTCTAGTTTTGATCATCATGGAGCAATGGCAGTGGACAAACACAAGACACCAAATTTTAAAAAATCATACCCTTTGTACTCCATTGGGGCCCATTAACTTTGCACACATAGTTTCTAGTTGTCATAATTATGAAGCTATGCTGCTAACAATCACACAATGGCATGAAAAAATGTCAAATTTTAGAAAACCATACCCAGGTGCACAGCATAAGTCCTCTAATCATGCATTAAACAGTCTAGTTGTCATCGTCATGGGTGATGTGGTGCATCCTTTAAGTGAGCTAGTGTTACAACTCGTGTGCCGCTGGGGTCGCTTTTGGGCCCACTGTTATTCTTAGTATAGGTAAAAGACTTGCCTGATGGATTAATATCATATCTAAACGTGTATGCGGATGATGGTAAGGTCAAGGGAAAATTAATGAGGGATGATCGCATTAACCTACAGGGGACCCGGATACATTCCAAAGTTGGTTAGATATAAGGATATTCAAAAAGGAAAAAGCATTGAAGGCCTAGGTGTGATAACTATTTTGCAAAAAATATAAGAATAGGTTTGAGAAAGAGACCTGGGGACTGGTATTGTGCCTACTTATTGTCAGAGTTGCACATTAAGAGCATTGTAAAACAGGCAACATGCTAGCAAATAAAAGAACTGCATTCAATGATATGGAGAGAGACATTTTCCTTACACTATTCACTACAAATTTCATAAAACTGGATTATGTCTGACAAGTCTTGTCTCACAGAAGCACAACGAACTGGTTGAGAGGGTACACAAAAAAGAAGCAACGACCTAAATCAGACTGGTAACAAAATTAAGAGAACATTAGCAGAATTGTAAAGGGGACAACTAGCTGTCCACATCCTAGATTAAGCCAAAACTAGAATATGCTTTCCGGAAGAACAAAAGAGCTGACAGTGAAGGGCCCAGAGTAAGGCAACAAAGATGGTACAATACCAAAATTAAGAGACGAGTTACGGGGAAAACCTAAAAGCTTTGAATTTGCCCATCTTAAACTCTACTGATGATGTAGCCAACGTATAGTTCTAAAAATGTATGAACCAAAGGACATTACGATGAAATAAAGCACGAAACTTAAAAAAAAAAAAATGTAAAGTACTTTGATAGCATAACGGTAATAGGGCGAAAAATTGAAAGATGCAGTATTTGTAGACAGTATGCAAAAGAAAAAAGGGAAAGTAATGGAATAGGATGGGGATGACCTGTGTCTCTGCATTGTTTGTTATACTGTACTATAGTGTCTCAATAAACTTATCAACCAACCAACTGTCTTACTCTATATTTGCTCCCATAATTTCGACTTCATGGTTCTAGATTGATTGTTCTTGTTGGCCCAATAGCATATACCCATG
>JAUUDZ010442040.1:0-13086 GCA_032361705.1 Panulirus versicolor
ATAAAGGCAGACAGTATGAATTATGTACATGTGTATATATGTATATGCCTGTGTGTGTGTATATATATGTATACGTTGAAGTGTATATGTGTGTGTGTGTGTGTGTATATATATATATATATATACACACGTGTGTGTGGGTGGGTTGGGCCATTTTGTTTCCTTGTGCTGCCTCGCTAATGCGGGAGACAGCGACAAAGTATAATAAATGAATGAATATAAATATTAGTGTAGGACTAGAAATTGAATGATATATACTAGAACAAAAAAAGGGCACCCAAGAGAAATTAACATTTAAAAGGCAGTTGATATCTTAATGTCCTCTTAAACTGGGAGCGTTTTACCTTGTAAAAACACACCAATTCTTGAAATGGCAACATTTTGCTTGAGGCAAAATTTACAACCAGTAATAGAAGTTACACATTTTATATGCACAACCCAAGTTTCCATTAACTTTTGAAAGGAATTTGTAGATATGAAGGATTAGAACCTACGTGAGGTAAGCATCCAAAGGTTGCATGTTTATTGTTGGTCACTTCGAAACTAATCAATATAACATGTGAAGTTGCCTCCAGAAATAGCCAAAACTGGTAATATCAGAAGATACTTTCATCACATATGCTCAGCTGTAAGAAAGCAAATGTTTTAGTGCAAAGCATTCATAAATTGACTTTGGTTTAATTTTTTCCTTGGATTTTGAAATACCAACAGGGTTGAGAAAAAAAATCATTGCATTTGTCTTGCCACCTTTATGAAGCTACATGGTAGTTTAGGTGGTGTGTAGAAATCCATAATGGGAATTATAGGATGCCACAGATGTGTGTCTGAAGGTGCAGGTTGCGATAGAAGCCATTTTTAATGGTTTACAAGATTTCGAAAAAGATATCGTTAGAAGTGTAAAAAGATCAAATAAAGTGTACAGGTGCATGAAAGGAAAGCAAATGATATTGCTAGAAATGGGATAGAAGAGACCCAAGTATTTTCTTTTGTTGACAGAGGGTGTGGAATTCCAAACTATCACAACATTGAGAAAGAGCTTGAGAGTTCTGTGGATGATTTTTTTTTAGTTCTTGCTATGTTTTGAAGAAATAGTGAGGTTGAGTGCTTTGAAATATTTTGGAAATTTATGAAATACATTGGAAATTAAAGCTCACCCAGAAGTGTTTGCATCTATACAGAAGACTTCACTTACACTTCAACTTCAAACACATTAAACCTCCTTTAATCACCTTAAATGGACAGTCCCTTAGGGAACAAAAAACTGATCTAGTATGTACAAAACGACATTCACGTAACAATAAAATCAACTCCCACACGAAATGCCCTCAGAACATTAACTGGCACCAACTTCGGGCAAGAAAAAGAATCGAACATCCTTTGCAAACATCAGCTCCACTGTATGCTTCATGTGCCTGGTCTTCCATCTTTTCAAAAGTAAATATAATAAAGCTTCAACCAAACAAAACAGTGACCTAAAAAATCACTGGCTTCCTAGCACAGATTCAAATACACTGATCTTCCTACCAGTACAATCCACACTTCAATGTGCTTAGAACTCTGTACCACATGACTGCTAAATCTTTCCAGCTAACCCTCAAGTACAAGTAAAAAGTTCACCCTTGCATCACCCTTTACTCAGATTCCTTCACCCCCAGTACATAAAACGCACCCTATCTATCTATCTATATATCCGACGCCTGTTCCCTCTGGGAACTCACATCAAGGGGGGCGATGGCAAAAGTCTCAACTTATCCCTGTCCGTATGTGCCTCCCTAGCATACACCTTTCCACACATTCTTTGCCCATATTACAGGTGGTCTTCTACTCACACCCTCTTTAATTGTACTATCATAAGCTCTCCTTGTAAACTCCTAGACTTGCAGTCTTTCCACATGCCCAAACCACCTCAAGATATTCCATTTCACCCATTCTACCATCACAATTCACTCTTTGCTTTCCCTGCCATACTACATCTCTCATACTCTCGTTTCCTTCTTTCCAGTCACACCACTTACTCTTCTCAAATAACCAATTTCCACAGCCTGGATTCTTGACATCTGCCTTTTTCCATGTCCATGTTTCAGGTGCACAGGTCAGGGTTGGGAAACTATGCTGTCCCTTAATTCTCTCTTCACTTTCATACTTACACCTCTACCCTTCGTTAGTTATTCTATTTATGGACCCAATGACTTCTACCCTGTACTACTCTCTCCTTTCATATCATCACACTTAACTAAGACAGCTCCGAGATATGTAAATTCAAGTCTTTTGCCCCACCCAAATATCCCAACAAACACTTAAAAACTGCACTTGATACTTGTCTAAAATAATGACCCTTAAGAAGCTGCATTCTCCAAATGAGTAAGTCATACTTTCCAGTCTGCTCAGGACATCATTCATCCTTGCAACACTTCAGACACTAATCATATCCCAAAACCTTTCACATCCATCATGCAACTGCCAAGGTGAAGGCTCCAAGCACTTGCTGCTCAATTCCCGTGTTCCCTGCACACATACTGCACTTTGTGATTTATGATCCCAATGGTGGTTGTAGCTGGTTGCAGAGGCCATGTAAAGAAAAAAGAAGGGACTTGGAGAAGGAAGTGTCTTTTATGAAAAGGAGCCAAAACATGGCTCTGCATTCAGAGTTGATTTGCAAATTCATGCAACTTTCATTATCCCTCCAGCTCCTCTCCCACAATGTATAATAAACAACTGGAACACACTTGTATGATTAATTTGAAAGTCTTAAGGAGGACAACTTATGTTATTTAGTGCATTCTTCTGCTAAGGTGTCTGTTTGTTTCACATCCTTTTAATTGTCATTCTTTTAAAAGAATGCATAACACCCAAGTACTCTGGTTCTAAAAAAAGCATGTCATTATTTCATATTAACAAACTAGTAAGATGTTTCTTCTTTCTGAGGGTTACTTTCAGGATTTCAATCAATCAATCATTATCCAGACAATAGAAAGTAAATTCTGATGCCATTGTAGGAAAAAAAATGCTACAAGGTTTCACAATTTACAGTGCAAAGTTAATCCATTAGTTTTGCCACAGCTATAGATTAGGCATTTTTGAGTGGTAAATTCAGAAAAATAAAATATACATAATAATAAGAGCCTTTAAAGAATTTCTCATTTATTTAAAGTCATCCATGTATGTACTAAAAGGGGAAGTGATGCATGATTTGAAAACTCATATCTACAGGGCAATGGTTACAAACATGGTACAAGCTACTTGTCCACACAGTTTCACACAATGAATTAAGATCAGAACTCTAAGCTGGTCAAACTCAGCAGCATCTGGTTGCAGCTGAGAACATCATCACTACTACTGTGTTGGAAACATCTGAATGTGAATACACGCAACATGGATCTTGATGATGCAAGCAAGGGATATGCAACCGTAATAGAAGTTCTTGAACAGAAAAACACTGCCTCCAAGATAAGAGGCCAAATTATGAAAACATTATTTGGCACAAGAGATAGAGCAGCTTCATGCACAACAGATACATTCTGTAGCCCAAGATACCAAGTCATAAACAAAAAACACATCTAATCCATCACAAATATGCAAAAACGAAAATAATAGTGTTTATTGTCTATTGTCCAGACTGCTCAGTTTATTAACACATCAATGAGTATTTTTCATTATTGCCTATCATTCTTTAAACCTGAATATTTACATCAGCCTTCTTTATTAGGTATTACATTCAATGATTGTTAGCCACTCACATCTGTGCACAAGTCACATCTTTAGCTAGCTGATGTGCATACTGCTCTTGTAGTTGTGTTCTAACATCTTCCAGTTCTTTTGTTAATCCTTGCAATTCTGTAAATTTCGATGTTAAGTCTTCCAAAGTTAGGCTTCCACTTTCATATTCATCTGTAGACTCTAAAAAGAGCAATATGCTGTTTATTTTTCAAAAGAGGACAATAAATGTGGCATCTAAATAATAAATGACTATACAACAGAAATATCAAATGTCTTCAAAGAATCTCCTAAAATAATACCCAATTCTGGGCCCTAACACTGTATAAGTGCAAGACTAATAATGTTGATATGAAAAGCTGGTTCCACCAAATCTACCTAGTATTTTGCAAGATAAAATCCTTGACTTAAAGATTGATAAACTTTAATCCTACCACTACAGAATAAGATGGCCTAACAGTCACTTTACTAAAATTCTCAAAGATGTCCAGTATGATGAAGTTTAGTCTACTTCACCAAAGGTACTTTCTCATCCTTCACTTTTTAAAGTAAACAGACTCGCTGGACCTGTGGCTCCATTCACCCTTCAAGCCACACAAAACGAGTAGTTTTTATAATGGACATCACTGTTTTCAGACTGAATACAGGCAATAATTTTACACAGTTTTGTTCCATACAATATAAAAAGCCTTTACAAGGTACTCCTACTTTTAAAGGCATTGGCAGACTAAAGGAATAAAGCAGTAATCAAACTGGGCTATAGAAGGAAGATTCCCATACCTGAATAATATCATGAATATATTTTGCACCAGCAGACTTTGGTGCTTAAGCAAATATTTTGAAGTGCTATGTCTTTTGGAAAATATGTATACTGATTCCATACAGAGGAGTACATGCAGTCTTCAAATATTCTACAAACTAACAATCACTAAAATGAACTTTTTATTTTCTTTATCCTTGATTGCAGTTTCAATGTTAGTGTAAGGGAAGAAAGAATTCTTCCTCTAATCCCAGCGTGTCATAGAAGATAACTAAAGGGCATAGGAGGAGGGGTTTCTAAAAAACAGACGGACAGAAAGCCTGAACTCTTATCTTCTGTTTGTTTAACACAATGCCCATACTTGTGATCACTTAAACATAACACCCAGGTACTTTGGTTTTGGAAAAAAGCATGTCATTACTTCATATTAAACTAGTAAGATGTTTCTTCACTCTTAGGGTTACTTTCAGGATTTCAATCTTAATAATCATCATCCAGACTTAATAGAAAGTAAACTCTGATGCCCTTGTACGAAAAAAATCCAAAGTTGGCTTCACTGCACTTTGAGGATGTATTGGCAAGCCTATGAGATACAGTTTCTATGAGTGCTGGATACTCTGTGAAAGCTTGGTGATCTTTCCTAAACAAGACTGAACTCTTGTGACAAGCTTTCTTTATTAAAATTCAGAAAATTGTATCTCAAGTTAACACTGACCACAGAAGTATCAAGAATCCACTTTGCATAACTGGGGCATCAATTTATCTCCTTGCTTTTTGTATAAAAAAAATTGTTTATTGATTCTTAATTCCATCTCTAACCTGAAAAGTCATGGACCAATCTGTATCCTTACCAGAACTTACATCAAACATTAAACCAAACTTGATCATAAGGGGGAAATGGATAAGTACACACTTAAAAAAGTTATGAAAAAGATAAGGATTAGATCCTGGGAAACCAAGTTTCAAGAGTCCCTAATACAGAAGTTTAAACTTACAAAGTTAAATGGTATGTTAAATTATGACTACCACTGACAGACTCATGATAATGGTAAGAGTATTCTCACTAAGTGCATGCCATGCTACAGAGTAGACAATAAATCACCCACAGTGCTATTCGGGTGCATGGTTAACACACTCACTACTGTAAAAACTAACCTGAGAGCTTGAGGAGTAAAGAGATGTCTGGGGAATGACCCTGACTGATCTGTTGGGAGACTGTCACAAAGTCCTTCACCTGCTGAAACCAAGATATAATGTAAATTTCTGTTCCAGCATGGATGCAGACATATGCAACGCTTATATGAATTTTTTTTGTTTTATATATAGCACCTGACATGGCACAAGAATACCATGCCCAACTAAGTGTAGCTATCTTGGATGAATGAAAAATAGAGTATGAAGAGATTATTTCCAGTTTAAGAGTTTGTAAACTTGACCTTAAAAGGTGAAAAGGTTACAAGAAGAGGGAAAGAAAAGGAAGAGAAATCCTCAGCTTTGCTGTTTAAGGAAAAAATTATGAAATACTATGTGCAGAAAATAGAAAAATGTTCAAAATATGTGCAAAAGTACATCAATAGATGACAACATTATGTAGTTATCTCAACATGTTCGGATAATTTTTCTTCCACCAACATCTATTTACTTGTTGCAACTTGTGGATCAAGGAGTTATAGCTACGTTTAAAACCCATCAGTTATATTGCACCCTCTATCACCTCATCTGGAAAACAATGAAAATAAGCCAACAAAACTGGATTCTGGCATGGCAATAATATCACAAAAACAATTGACAAAATTAGTATGACTCGTTACAACGTAATGCAGTCTATTATGAAAGGTTATCTAAAAAAAAGAAATTGAGCCTGAAACTCCCAAACCTCAGAAGTATCCAGAAGATAGTGCTGGCAATGCAGCTCAACATTGTGGAGAAGCCCAAACAAGTTGAGTTTACAAAGTGGAAGAACTGGACATGGTGGAGTTGCTTGAGTCCCAGGGAGAGGACTTACCTAATAAAAATTTCATGTAGCTGGAATAATAATGAGCTGAGAAAGAGGCTGTAACAATTGAAATACCACTCACTCAAAACTTTAGCATCAAAAATATTATCAGAGGCCATTGATTGACTATAGCAAGCAATGACCATCTTCAGGGAAGATTATCCTAACAGAATGCAGCTCCACAATAATAAACAACATAGCAAGTGGCATCTCATACTAAAAGGAGCTGTACAGGAGCCTTCCTAGGCACTTTCATCCTCTACTATCTCCATACTCGCCACTCTCTTCAAAGTTCTCGAATGTACATACCTCCCTCACCACTCCATCCATACATATAATAAACAACCATGATCTCATCGCACACCCCTGCTGCAGACCAACCTTCGCTTGGAACCATTCACTCTCTTCTCTTCCTATTCATACGCATACCGTAAACCCTTAATAAAAACCTAATTGTCACTGCTTTACGTAGGTTTCCTCCCACACCTTGCATTCTTAAGACCTTCCTTCTCTTAATATCTAAAAAAGATATCAAGAAAATATTAAAAGGAAAACCTATACAGGGCTCATGATGCTAATGAAATTTCATCATGTGCTAATGAGGTGTGCAGATATGCTTGATAGACCATTTGAATCACTGTTCATGATATCACAGAAGATAGTAATAGTGCCAAAGAAATGGAAAAGGGCAAACATGATACCCACATATAAGAAATAAGACGGAACATGCACTGAATTACAGACTGTTCTTCCTAATGAGTGTGGTGTGAAAGGTTATGGAGACTTTTAAGAAGCAAGTGGATGACTTTCCGAAGAGGAGAAATATCCTAAGTGAGAGACAGCGTGGTTTCAGGGAAAGGAGGTCGAACCTCTTAGAGGTAAATAACCTGAGTTTTACAAGAGCGTGAGCTTAGTCCTGGGCAAAAGGAAGGGCTTGATGGACTGTCTGTTTCTGGAATGCCAGAAGGCATCTGACACTGTACCACATAGGAAGCTGGATCGCCGAGCAGGAGTAAGGGGGAAACCCCTTCTTTGGATAGTTTATCTCACTGGGAGGGAACAAAGGATGAGTGTCCTTTTCCAAATGGGTTGAGGTGACCAGCAGAGTGCCACAGTGTGGTTTTGGGACCATTACTCTTCTTGATCTACATTAATGACTTGTCTGGAGCTATAGAATCCTTCCTAAATATGTTTGCATATAACGTATGAGTCATGAGGGATGTGAAAGAAAAAGAGGATTGTATCAGCCAAAAAGAGTCCAAGGTTGGTTTGAAATGTGGTTGATGAAATTAAGCCCTAGCAAATATGAGGTATAAGGATGGGACAAAATGAAAGAAGGCCTCAATATGATAATTTCCTAGCTGGAACTTAGATTCAAGATTTTGTCTTTAAGGGACCTGGGAGTAGACATCATCCCTAACCTGTCATCAAAATATGTGGATAAAGGAATATTATCTATCTATCTATATCTAACACCTGTTCCCACCTGGAAGTCCCTCAAGGGGTGCCCACATCAATAAAGTCTCCATAACTAGTAAACTCATGCTGCTTCTTAGCATTTAGTGCTTCACCCTTAACAGGCCACTGTCAGAGGGCAACTCTAGCACAATGTCTGAAGAGGCTCCTACCTAATGTTCCTACTGACTATTTCTAACAAAGTTAAAATAAGCTTCTCATGTTTTTGGTCAATATACCTAAAAAAGCACAAAGAACTCCAAGAGAAGGTACAGAGGAGGAAAATAATGATGGTACTAGAATTAAGAGAGCTGGCTACAAGGAAAGGCTTTAAATTTACTTACCTCAGAATACAGGAATGACAAGTGATCTGATCACAAACTTTAAGTTTTTAAAAAAGACTGACAAATTGGATGGTGAACAGTAATTTGAGAGATGTAGGGATAGAGGAACCAAAGGGCATAACATGAAATCAAAGTAAAAAACTTGTAAATAAGAATGTAAAGAAATATCTTTTAAGTATTGGAGTGGTGAATGATTGGGACAAACTTGACCATAGGCATGGTTAATGCAGACCATAAATAAATTCTAGAGGTTGTATGATAGTAAAGTGTTCAAGAGAAAGGGCCCCACAAGTGTAAAATTCATTACACATATCTCTTAAATAACTGTAAAAATGCATAGTACTGTAGATAACATGTAATTACAAAATTCAATCACATATACTTCTTAAAGAACTGCAAAAATGCATAGCAATTTGAATAACAAGGTTATTGCTAGTGCCACAAAGTGATATGAAGGAAGATGGACTCAAGTAATATCAAGTGCACTACCTGTATTTGGTTAATACACTTGCAAATGAGGTTAAAAGCTTTGAAAGTCATCCAAAATGCTAGAGAACCAAGGAGTGTTGGCAGGATCAGGGGACTCAAAAGCTTTGCTGAAATGAGTAAAGCAGACCATCCTAATTTACCACAAAGAAACTGAGATTTGTGATTAAAGTGTCTAGGTGAGGGCAAAAAACTCAAATGAATTTCCTATTATGTTAATGTGCAGTTAGTACAGCTGTTAATGAAGAATGATGGAGGAAGGCACATCTCAATGTATGAAACAGTTTAAAAAATCTACAGTCCTGAATGGACACATTATATGTACATGAAGAGCATATGTATAAAGAATGACTAAACTGGGGAACAAAAATAAGAAATGCACAAGGGTGAGATAAGAGGGGAAAAGGAAGTGAAAATGTAAAATGGCATAAAAGTTATCTGAATGAGGAAATATACAGTTGTACTAAAGTTATCTTCATATATACATTCACTGGTACCTTTAACCAATATACCAAAATTTAATGCAGTTTGACCTGGTGAACAGCAGTGTTCAAGCATGATAAAAAAGCTGTTATAACAGAGGACATCTCAAACTGCAATGCCACCTGCTCCAGGGCCACTTCTAAGCGCTCCTCTGTCCTCTTCTGTTTCTCTTCTACGCTCACCAACTTGCTTTTCATCTAGGGAGAGAAATATGATGGGGGGTAGGTACTCTTTTGAACAATAATATATATCTTTATATCCAGTATCCAATCTCTTTACAAAAAAGGGTAACAAAAATCTTTTGCTAAAATTTTTCTATAATCCCATTACAACACAATTTTGCATCTCTTAAATGCTCCAACAATCTGTCCATCCATACCTTCTCACTGTTTCCTATGAACTGACCCTTTGACTCTCTGTAAATATTCTCTTTTCACTGTTTTTCATCCCAGTTTTGCTCTAACCTTCAAATTCTTTGGCAAAACCCTTCTTTCTTTTGCCCAAAACCTTTACATTTGTACCAGTACTATGATTCTTAAGGTATCAATCATATATATGTTTATACAATGTGAGAAGCCCTGCATTTCACATTACCGACTCTTTACCTATTTGTGTGGTACTCTGAGGAAGTTCTGCTCTTTTGGGGTCCCATCTCACAAGGGTGTACATATTTGTATGGATGCCTGTATTCATGAGTAGGTGGAGGGAAAGGGTAAAACTTCCTTCCCCATCACCTCTATCTAACAACCTGAAAGTGATGTGAAAACTATTTACCTTATCTTCTGTCAATTTGTGCTTTTCCAAGTCTTTCTCTAACTGCCATACAGTTTCCCTTAGTTTCTCCCCTTGTTCAATTTCAGCATGAAGCTTATCTGTGTACTTTTTGTCTTGTTCCATGAGCTCTTTGTGTAATGACATCAACTTCTGCTTCCTGTAGTTCAGAAGCTGTGAAGGTAAAAAATAAATGTTTAACATATAAGATTAACAAAACCAGATTAATAATGGCTTAAAAAGATGAACTCAGTAAAAATATCAAGACCTAAGATTTAATTCCCACCAGTCCTACCTTCTTGGCACTCTCTAGCTCCTTATTGCTTTGTCCAAGTCTCCACAGCAAATCCTCTCTGCTGTGCTGTCCTTCCTCACAGGCAGCTGCTCTCTGGCTCTCCAATTCCTGAAAAACATAATGCACTATCATTCCCTTAATCTCTCTCCCACTCAAGTTCTTAAATTCCTTCTAGTTTTTCTCACCATCATCTTCAATAAGCTTCTTTTCATCACAGTCACATCCCTTCTGAACTAATTCTAGTGCTCTTCTTTTTTCCATAATGGACCATCTCTCTTTTGTTTTGAAATCATCCACTTACATGGAAAGCTCCCTCTCACTCTTATTCACTCTTATATTTGATGACTTTTCCCTCTTGTTCTTGTGCACAAATTTCCTACCAGCACTTACCCTCTCTTTCACTCATTAACATTCACTCATCATGTCCATCCTTTCTCAAGGTAACACTTCTCTTATCAAACATGCTACTTGTGTTTCTTACATGACAAATAAAGACAATAACAATATCTTACAAGATGTGAATGGTGCAATGATTCTTGTCACACCCAGGTGAACCAAAACACTGAAAAATAATGTACATTCAAGTCAACACCATTACACATTAGTTATAAATTTGTTAACGAGAAATTATGTACGAGCCTCTTCTCAAGCTCAATATCACTCAATTACCATCTTTTAGTCTGCCTGTCATTTGCTCTTAAACCAAAATTCTTACACACCATGAACATGTTACTTATACAAATATACTGACAATGTAAACAGTGGCAAAATCTCTACTTAACCTACTTTTAGGATGTTTTCAGTAAGGCTGAGCTTAAGTGATAAGTCATCTCTTTCCTGTGCAAGTGAATCTATTGTGGCTGCCTGTTCATTTTCTTTTCTGGCTAGTTTCCTCACTTGCTCTGTAAGCATACAATAATACCTGTAATTTCAATGGAGAACAAACTATCTTTTTAAAATGAATGCATATCAATCCTATTATAACCTGCATCTACATCAAGGTACACCACTGGTATTAGCTAATCATGGCTGTATAACAGAGGGAAAGTAAATTCTTTGTACAAGACTATACACCATTCTGCTCAAAAATACAATACAGGCCTAATCACAGTAAACTTCACTTTTTACCACCAAAAAAAATAGATATGCATGATGAGCGGTTTGCAATTTAACAGTTGATCACAAATATTGTGTGTGACTAACAATTCACAATCTGGGAATGCAATGAATTATGAGGAGCATGGTCTTGCAATTCATATATGATGCTCATTGCATAAGGTTGTTTTCTGCTCTATGGTCTGTCATGAGAAACACTGACAAAATTTAAAGCATTGTGAATTACTAAATCTCACTCTCAATCACAAGAGTGATGAATCCTTTGGGAAAGAGAGAGATACCTATATAGGTATTTGATTAAATCAGAATCTGGTAGGACCGAGCTCTAACAAGTGATGGCACAGCTGGAGTGAAAGACTCTCAGAGTGATAGGGGCCTGAACATGTAGGAGGGCAAGAGCCATGCACAGGTTTGAGTGAATTGGAGAAATGTGCTGTTACCGAGCTGAAGAAGGTCACATGAAACAATCAGCAGAAACCACAGAAATGTCTGTGGGGCTTGGCTATGGATAAGGGGTCTTAGTTTTGGTGCATTATACATGACCACTAAAGAGTGAATGTGAGCAAAAGAACATTCTTTGTCTGTTCCTGGGAATGGCGAAACAAGTATATATATCTTTTCTTTTTCCATACTTTTTTGCCATTTCCTGCATCAGCAAGATAGTGCTAAGAACAGATGAAGAAAAGGTCTCATTCACTCACATCTACTCTCTAGCTGTCACGTATTATGTACCAAAAGCAGAGCCCCCTATCCACAATCAGGCCACACGGACATTTCTTTGGTTTCTCCGCTACAGCTTCACACGACCTGGTTCAACCCACAGACAGAACATCATCCGTAAACCAAATTTTTCCAGTTTACTCGATCCTTTGCATGCCTTAGACCCTCCAGCATGTTCAGCAAGAGCCTAAAAAGCATTTTTCCCTCCATCCTACTACCTCCTTGGTTTCCCACTTTTCCTTGTTTTCTCCACTTAGCAATCCTTTCATCACTCATCCTCTCCCTATATTCAAACCATTTTAGTACATCCTCTTCAGTTCAAATACATACTCCTCTTACTCCCACACTTCTCTCTTGCCATATCATTTCTAACATTCTTATTTGATCAACCCTCCTTACACCACATAATATCCTCAAACATTTTGTTTCCAACCCATTCTTCTGAACCTTTATATTTTTGTTTTAGGCCCATGCCTCACATCCATATAGCACTGACGGGACTACTATATCATGCAACATACCCATTTTTGCCCTTACACACAGTGATTTCCTTTTCCACACATTTCTCAATGCACCCAATGGCTTTTGCCCCCTTATCTCCGACTGGGCTTACTTCAGCTTGGGCCCAAAGTTCCATTCGTTGCCATATCCACTTGCAGGTATCTAATAAACTTCACATCTTCCAAGTATTCTCAATTCAAACTAACAATCCAAAAAACTTCTGTCTTTTCAGTGAATAAACTAATCACCTTGCTTTTATTCAAATTTACTCTCAACTTTGTTTTCAAATATTCTCCCAAACTCAGAAATCATCTTCGCAGTTTCTCACTGTAATATGCAATCAGTGCTGTACTACCAGAACAAGTGACTCTCCTCCCAGGGACCCCTCCTCAAAAAAAAAAAAAAAAAAAAAAAAAAAAAAACAGGGACTGCAAACCTGCTCCTT
>JAUUDZ010442062.1:0-13085 GCA_032361705.1 Panulirus versicolor
GAGAGAGAGAGAGAGAGAGAGAGAGAGATTTATATTATTGGTTTGATGCTAGGAAGCGTACTCCCAACAGGATTGATTAGTACTGATATCCGTGCTGATGTACTGTCGTCATTTATTTCACACTTATAGCTACCAGTCAGACGTTTCAGAATCTTATCTTGTTATCAGTGAGCTGCAACAGTTGTACAAGGCTCGTTAGGAACCTAGTTGTAAATGTCCAGTATGATGCGAGGGTCTCATGTATACGTGACGGTCAGTAATGGTAACCGCTACACCGCGTATGTCCGTGTTTATATTCTTATTATATGAAAAAAAAAACGAATTTAAGTATCGATTTTCTGCACCAGTGTTGTTAGGTTATTCTTTTTCTACCTTAAACTGTGAGTGACTGTTGCACAAAATGTGTGTTTGAAGTCGACATAAACCGTTTGAGGTTGTCGTCCCACTCTATACAAACACTACTGAGCATAAACAGAACAGATACACCAGCCTGGTGAAAGTACACTGACAATTCTGCCATTGACATCAACGTTGACAGGCAGCAGCTTTCCCAGCCACATCGTCCTTGAAACCAGTAACCAGTTCTGCATGAGTTTTGGATATAATTTTTACATTCTTACAGTTACCCAAACCATCTAACCTGTGTTAACATTAATGAAAAGGCATCCAGCCTACCATTGCTCTTACCTTACCATATAATGTCACATCACTAAACATGGATGTTTTGGCATTGTCCAGTGAACTGAACAGGAGTGGCTCTGAAATTTGATATATGTGATGGGTATCAATGAAAGGAAAAATCAGCACGAAGTTTTTATTCATTTATATGATATATATATATATATATATATATATATATATATATAAAGCAGTGTTGTACGGATGCTGAACTGTTCCTTTAAAGTCATACAAAATGTATGCTGCATTTTGAACAAAAAAGAAGAAAGTGAATATGCATAACAAGCCTTCATGTTGAGGAAGCTAAAATATAAATGGTATTCTTTTCTACTGTATGGAATGAGGCATTCCTGCCATTGAGCACCTTGCAGTGTTAGAACTGAGAATCCCAATTCTCTAGGGAAAAAAATCACTTAGAAGAGCATGTCTGTATATGTTTGATCATCTCCAAGGAAATGGGAATGGATGAAATAATAACAGACAGACAAACAAACATTCAAACATATAAAAATAAGCACGAACTAAAGTAGGTGAAAATGTACATATTGCATGTACAGATATCAAATAATTTTGAATTTTACTGCCATCTTGTACTGCAAACAATCATTACAGGTGACACAAACATATCTAAACATATGTAATGAAGTTTAAATGTTCAAAAACCATATGTTGTGTGAACTGTATATAATGGCTCATAATATCTAATCGCAATGTACAACACAGTAAAAATGAAACATTCATAAACAGCATTAAATAAATAAATTAATAATTATTAACAACTCCTGTCTGTATCAATCATAAACAAGAATATCACTTATGAAATGTTTTACATATAACATATCCCTAAATATACATATTCCTTAAAAGCAACAAGTGCACAGTACTAATAATTTTAAGTTTATCCAGCCCAACATGTTCTGTAACTCTTTTAGCCTGTTAGTATTAATAAACAATAAGATTTATATTGTAAAATGATACTGATGTCTACTACATGCTTTTCCTGTGCAGTTACATCTTTTTTTTTTAATATCACAATCTAGATTAATATTAATACACTCTTGAAGGCACTAGTGTTTGTACGAGAGGGTATCCATGATATATAATATCATGAGTCCAAGAGCATCAGTGACCTATTGCTCTTAGTCAGTAAACCCTTATGTAGCTACAAAACATTAAATTGTATTTTTTGGATTCTTTGTCCTTCATAATCAGTAACAATTTAGAGAATATGATTAATTTATCAGTTAATTAAATCTGGTGAAAAAATAGATGTAATAGCATAATGAAGAAAAAACTGGAATGATTACTGTTCTAGGACATACAAAATACAGTGCACTGTTACTGGTCAGACTTGAAAACATCACAACTCATGAATAGCCCAAAGCTATATTCACTAACCTTTCAAATTTTGGATACATTACAAAATTTTTTTATAATTATTATTATTATAATTTATTATTTTTCATATTTGTTATGTCATCACATTACACAACAAATGAGGGTGGTAATAAATATCTGAAGGTTTCTATGTGACTAGGTGTTAATCATATTTTTCATTGCTGATTAGCTGATCATCACACATCGAAGAATTCTCTGAGAAAAGTAAAACTGTTGAGTTTGTTAATTTTCCGCTTAATGTCTCCTTTGGTGATATATTTTTTAGGCAAATTTGGAATAACCACTGTTATAAACTTATCTCAGTAAAACTAATCAACTGCAAGGACTCATCATCAACCTCATCTCCCTTATATTTGAGTCCACATCCTCCAGCAACCCTAAACCTTGTCCTTTATTCTTATTATCCTAATAATTTATTACATAAGGAGTCAAGACAATTGCTTTGGCTGAGTGACCACCAAATCATCATTCACATCACTTTCATATATGCATCTAGTGTTAATATTGAAAGGGCAATACTTGAAAGGGCAACATGGACAATTCCCCAAGCATTTGCAAAAATTCTGGACTGAACATGATTTAAATATGATAATTTAGCACCTATGCTTTCACTTTCACAATTTTAAAATTCTGTTATTTTTACAAACTTACATTTTGTTTGTTTCTTTTTTGACTCTACAGAATATTTATTAAAATCCTAATGAAATTATGAGAATTTCAAGTTGCCATATATGAATGATCCTTAAGTATGTTCAACATCTATCCACATTCACAATTTTTTGTCAGTCTCTATTCTTATTTTGCTGGCATGACTACCAAACTTCATAAAATGATGAACTGCACTTTCATCATCTACTGCAATTACTTTGTTTTGAAAATTAGTGAATTTTTGCCATAACCTTATAATCACCCACCAAGCTAACTCTATCTTAATATATACCATGGACAGAGAAAAATCAATGTACAATCAGATCTGGCTTTCTTTTTCTTAACATGATTATTCACTGAATGTTACAATGAAACAAAATATTTCTTTTATATAAAGTCAAAGTTGCACAGAAAAATTTAATGTATTTGTTTTGAGTCGTGTCTTTATACAATTTAAGAATCTCTCATCTGCTAAAACAGTAGATTATCATATAAAAAGTGTCAATGCTAGACATCTAGCTTCAGTGGTATCCTATACAGAATAAATCTGATAGGTGTGAAAGGCATTGAAAACTTGACATATCTTCAGAAGACACCATCTTTTTCGTTTGCGTAAACTGTACTGGCTGCAGAACATGGCATTGTTATTGTCTGACATCTGGAAAGTAATAAAAGAAAAATTTGAAATAAAAGCAACTATATTTCTGTGTATACCCTACATGCTATTTCCTAAGAAAACTAAGCAACTTAGCTACAATGTTAACCTGTATTTCATCTGGAAAGTTGCTCAGACATCTTTAGTGACAAAAGAAAAAGTTCAAGACAGTCAAGGAGTATAAACAAAACCTAATCTCATGTAAGAGATCTGTGCATGTTCAAATACATATGCAGCTATGTTTCATAAATATATTTACATATGTGGGGTGATACTACTGGATGTACTCGAGAGACACTGGTGGGGGTATGCAATGATGTTACTATTACAATGAAAAATATTCAAATATATTAGTAATACAAAGATTACTAAAAAAATCCCCAGTTTGCATTTGATTGGTGGTAGGTTACAATAACTATCAGAGTTTCCATATTTTGTATGTCTTACAGCAATGTAAACTACAGAAAAGCAAGATAAAAGAGGTTCTACCATACCTGATTCCATTATGCAAACAGAAACTCTGAATACCAAAATGATATAATTCTTTTAGACTTCTCAGCCATGAGCTTTTCAGTAATGGAGATGGCACGCTGAGCACCCACACTCAAAAATCTGTAAATGAAAGTAAAGGTCCATCATCATGAGTGCATCTTAGAAAAATGAAAATTGGGAAAACTGAAAGCATCCTAGATGACACTGATAAACTGACATAAAGTGTCCTATCGAAAGCTTGAGAAATGTACAGAGAAGCAAGGATAGAATACCCACCTCCCTACAAGAACCTATAATGAAGTTTTGCCACAGTGGCAGTGCTAGCATAAAGCACTCATCACATGTCTTGCTTGCTGAATTACATGTTTCCTCTCCAGTGCATTGCCCTTTGAATAATTTATTTAGTCGAGCCTTTTTTAATGTGCTGTGGTCACTCAATGCATTTTTCTTATTTCTCCTGGTATTGTAATAAATGATCTCTCAAGATTCTCTGTGGAACACCCGTAAAATGGTCAAAATCTTTTGATTATACTCTCAGGGATTATTCCAGATTTGATGCCTTTGTATCTTTCTTGATGAACTGCTTTTAAATCAAAAGAGTTCTTTATACCTTCTATATGCATCTAGGTATTTATCGTATATCTTCCTCTTATTCTTAATGACTGTAAAGTTCAAGTTCTTTCAATCTCTGGCTGTAAATTCACATGCTCCATACATTCATTTCTGCTTGAGAAGTGTTTCTGTATTCCTTATAGTTTGATTATTTCTGTCTGCATAATTGGTGCCATACAATGCAGCAGTACTCAATTTTAATTCTTATATGTGTGCTACCTCACTAATGCAGGAAATGGCAAGTATTTATAAAATAAATAATTATTTTTTCTTATTTTGAATGATCTTCATTATCATACCACTCATTATTTGGCTTTAAGTTATCATATCAATGTGCTCTGTAAATTCAAATTTTCCAGTTGCAGCTTTGGAAGGTACCAATATTTAGATAATCAAGCCATGGCTATTTCCTGAAATTTTCCTCGCTGAGTTCATTTGGTTCTCTCTTATCCATTTGTAGATTCCATTTCATCATTTAACAGTCATACAGCCTTGCCAAAGGAGAGTTCTCACTTGTGGTGTAACCTTATCTCATGTAGGCAAAGTCCAGTAACACACACACACACATATATACACACACACTCATAGGTTTTGTGTGTGTGTGTATACACAGGAAGTGAGGATATGGTACATATATACATGATTAAGAATGAGGGCAGCAAAAATGTAAAACTCTCTCCTCATAACACACAAACAGTATTCACACACACACATGCAAGAGATGCTGCCCCAAGAGTGTAAAACTCCCTCCCTGTACAAAACAAATAGGTAATTACAAGTATGTAGTTACATTTGTAACAAACCTGTCAGATTCTTACAAGAGAGTGAGGTCTGTCTTAGAGGTGTGGTAATAAGAAGAGTGAGTGTGGTTGAGAGAGCTGAAATGGGAGTGTGAAAGTGGTTGGACATATTAAGAGAATTAGTGAGGGGAGGTTGACAAAGAGGATATATGTGTCAGAAGTGGATTGGACCAAGAAAAGGAGGATACCAAATTGGAGATGGAAGGATAGAGTGAAAAATATTTTGAGTTATTGGGGCCTGAACTTGCAGAAGGGTTAAAGGTGTGCAGGGGATGAAGTGAACTGGAGCAATGGGGTATACAGGGGTCAACATGTTGTCACTGGACTGAACCAAGGCACGTGAAGCAGTTGGAGAGAATCACAGATAGGTTTGTTGTGCCTGGTTGCGAATAGTGGGTGTGGTTTTGTTGCATTACCCATGACAGCTACAGAAAGGATGTAAGCAAATAAGGCCTTTCTTCGTGTGTTCCTGGTGCTACCTCGCTAATATGGGATATGGAAAACAGGTATGAAATATCTATATTTCTTTTTCATATTTTATGTGTGTGTCAGAAGTGGGGGGAACAAGGACACCAATTTGGAGATGAGAGGATGGAGAGAAAAAGGTTTTGAGTGATTGGGGGATGAATATACAGGAGGATAAAAGGTGTTCACAGGATAGAGTGAATTGGAATGATGTGGTATATTAGTGTCAACATGCTGTCATTGGAATGAACCAGGGCAAGTGAAATGGCCACGGTAAACCATGGATTGGCCTGAGGGGTCTGGATGGGGTTAGGGACTTTCACCTTTGGTAACTTCAACATCAAACATTCCACAAATGAACAAATCATTCAGAAACTAAATTATACAGTACCTCTTGCCAAAAATCTCAATAAGAGAGCCCAATGAGCCAAGTCCATGCACAGTGATGGTTCCTTCCTGTTCAAAATGTGTCCTGAAAAAAAAAATTCATTTTTACAGTATCTTTATTTCCTGAGTAAACCTGAAGTTACCTTCTGGTTTACAGTTATAAAAAGCTTCCACACAGCTTAATTTATGCACAGGACTATCAACTCAAAACTGTATTTCCCTAATGTCTTAAATGTCATCTTCCTCATAATACACTACACTGTATGCCATGTCAGGTCTTGATGTGACCACAGAGAAATTTTTAGAAAAGCAGCAGTAAAATGTAATTATATGATATATGTAATTAAAATGATTATTAATACAGCAAAACATAAATCAATAATCTAACATACTGTACATCCTCCCAAACCCAGATGAGTTGGCATGAAAAGGTGTCAGGTTTGGAATGTATTTTAGGTTTTGGGATGATAATTTTACATAAGATTTTACATGTATATTTTGTTAGTTTTATGTTGAATTTGTGCACAAATTTTCTGTAGAAAGGTGGAAAAGTCCCTTGCTTACCACAGTAATGATAACTGCATTCTGGAATAAACATGCCTAAAATAATGTATACCATTTTATCAGCTAATGAAACAAATTTTGAGTATCCATGGTTTCCTTCAGATGATTGTCAAGCACAGGCAGGCTGCTTCTAGCAAAGCCCAGCAAGATCCAGTGCAGTGGTGGCAAGGTATGCACAGTAAAGTGCAAGTGAGGTCATCATGTCACCCTGACCTTGTCACACACGCTCTACCAGCATTGTTTTTCTTACTGTGACTCTCACCATGCAAGGAAATCCATTGGTGATCTCAATACAAACATTTGAACTGTAACTTTAAATTTTTGGGTGCTTTTTGTCCACAAATAAATTGCAATATGACCTCTGACTGTAAAGCTAGTGATAAAATTAGTGCTAACTCAAAGAGGTGAAGGAAAGTAAAGTGTTAGAGCAAAAAGTGGACTTGCTTAATAGCCTTGCATGTGGTGACAGTGCAGCAGTGATATTCATAGGTAGTCTGTGGGAATGATAAGGAATGGAAACAAGTTTTTGAAATATAGCATAAAGTGTTCAAATGAAGAAGTCATGTCTCTCAAAGGTCACTTCCCCTAACAAACCAACCAACCTCCATTTCCAAAAGGCCTAGTACCTTACCACTGCAGTTTTGGCAGCCTAGGATTTTACGGAAATGTAAACCAATGGCTGGCAAGGGACAACTGTAATACAACAATATAGTTATTTATTATGATGAGTAGATGATAATCTAACCCAAGTACCCATGCACTCAGTTGAACAAAATGTTCAGAATGGCATCTTTATCTTAGAACTCAAATAAGATCTGGACACCAGCAGATTTGCAAAATGACTAGGATCTGGAGGATCCAGCAGTCAGAGCATCTAGGTTTGGGAAGATATACTGTATTCTCCAAGTCTATAGACAATGCACAGGAAAGCTGAAAAATTATAATTTACTAATTCTAGTCATTATATCATTTATTATGCTTTGTCTGTTTCCCGCATTAGCGAGGTAGTGCAAGGAAACAGACGAAAGAATGGCCCAACCCACCCACATACACATGTATATACATACACGTCCACACACGCAAATATACATACCTATACATCTCAACGTATACATATATATACACACACAGACATATACATATATACACATTCTAGTCATACCTTCAACATATTAATTTACATACACTATATATATTTTTCTATACATTACTGTGTATTTCTAACTATCAGGGACTCATTTACATATATGCACAATTGTACTGAGAGCAGGGATCTTACAAAAATTAATGAATTAAATAATAATGTGGCATGGAGGTAGTAGGGTGTTTCAAAAACATAAATCATGAATAATGCATAGAGTAATGAGTACACCACTTCTCCACATTCAGAAAATCTTGTCTTAATTTTATTAATGTGGATTCTGATTATCAAAAAATTATAATACTCCTACCAGTTTGGGTTCTGCTTATGAGGTTCAAAAAGGGAAGCTTCATTCAAAGTGACCCAGTCGGTGACAGAGAGGTTGCGTCATCTGACACTGAATTTCCTGAATCTTCGATCCCACAAACATTCCTCTTCCACTTCAAATTTATCTACTTGCAAGCTTTCTACCTAAAATTGAGCAAAAATCTTCAATGCGTACTTGAAAAGCAAAGATACAAAAATCAAAACTCCCAACTCTTTAAAAACTTTCGGAGACAAGAGCAAAATTACTCATCATCTACAGTATTACCTTTAATATAGATTATAAAAATGGATGATGGAATGACATATTAGAGGAAACTCTAAGCTAGGAACAAGGGCAAAAATGTATGAATGCTTGCACATTTTGCATGAGCTACACAAAAAATTTACAAAATAGTGAGTCACCAGATACAGAAAAGTTTAGTGGAAAAGCAAAATGTAAGCAACAAATATGAATTTTCAGAGTAAAACAATGGAAATAATAAGGACTGAAGAAGTAAACAGGAAATATGAATTATAAATGGTAGTTACCATTTAAAAACCGTTCAAACATAGTTGACATATGAAGCTTATATTAAATCAAAGTATAACTAAAGAAATTGAGATAAATAAGGGCAGATGAAGATGATGGTCAATATATAATGCAAATAACAGAATGAGGTATATATGTAAGAAGTAAGCATTATCTCAGAAGTGCATGTGCCAGAAAATGGTAAACTACTAGCTAGTTGCTCTGACAGTGCTTGTTCATAATCACAGAATTACCAGTAAACAATTACAGAGATTTATCAAAAATTAAATTGTATCTTGTATCATCAATATGAAGACAACCATTATTGCATACTTACAGTATCTGCAAAAACCCTTGTTCACCCTCCATGTGTTTTTAAAGGTGATTCATGGCTAAGATGCATTCTTCAAGACAGTTGGCTCTTACCTTTGTTAAAAGAAGAAAGCCCAAATTCTAGGCTGGAACAAGAAATTGTGAAATTTTTAGATGCACTGGGTGTTCAGAATGCAGAATCAGGCAGCTACATGTCAGTGCACATGACTTCCCAAACAATGTCATCCCACCTCCAATACCTATCCTTGGTCACCTAGGAAGACTTGTAGATCTACACATAACCTCCTATGACTAGAAGTACTGAAGCATCCCCACTATTCAGCCAACTCAATAAAAACCATCCAAAACTTATATGAAACATCTCTCAAAGGACCTTCAAATTCCCTACAGCAAGCCAGCTGCTAAACCCCAGTTTATGAAGGAAATTAAATGCAAATGACTCACATTTTCAAAGGAACACAAGGACTGAAGTGAGCAACAGTGAAGTAGGATGAGGAGGCCAGAGGGTGCCAACTGGTATGACTCACAACACAGTGAAGATGGAGGAACACCCAGATAGTATGATGGTCTGGTGTTTCTTTCATGGTGCAGTTGGTAGGACAGGGTTGTACTTCTTATCTAAAAACACTACAAAGAATGGAGAGCAGCACATTAAGATGCTAGAGGGCTTCTTCCTTTTTAGAAGGTTCACGGGCATGATCACTTTATCCAGGACATTACCCTATGCCAAAATGCTAGAAAGATGATGAACTGTGAAAAAATATTCAACTGCTGGGAAATCTCCAGAACTTAACTCAATCAAGTATGCATCCTGCAAAAACTCGTCAATGCCTCGCCTCATTCAGGAGATCAAGACCCTGTGTACCTGAAACATGGACCTAGAATGCTTCAGGACCTTGGCAGTTCCATGCCCAGATGTCAGCAGATAGTAATCATGGCCCAAGGAGAGATGTTGTAGTACTAAAATGTAAGGGTGACATTGCCTTTGAAAATATGAGGGGGTGGACAAGATTTTTTGTGAACACTGTGTATTTGTCAGGTACTGACTCCTTAACATCAGCTTACTTTAAATAATGCATGTTTGAAAGTAAAACAGTAAAAGGGAGCAAAAACTACTATCTATAAACTTTAAGATTACTATGAAATGCTACTTTTACCTGTCAGATATAATTATCTATCATGCTACAGCGTACATCAGATGACGCAATTAAACAACCTACCCTTCTCAAAATTGTTGGCAAAACATTTCGAACAGCAGCCACTCTTTTTGTATATGTTCTTCCATCTCTATCTCTTCTCTTTTCAATAACATTACAGGAAAGGATATTTGGATCATATTCATTTGGAAATTTTGTGAGATGGGTGGCTGCCACAATCTCCACTGGTTCTTGATATACATGCTCAGATTTCACTTTCACTGTCATTGTTCATAACTGAAAAGTCAAATACACATAACATAAATAAAAAGATATTCTGAATCCTAATGCACTGAAAATTCCACCTTGCAATAAGAAGATTCGCATTACTGACAACTACATACCTCACAAAATACAATTTTTTTTCATATTTTGTTGAATGAAGAGTACATAACTGAAACAGCAGTTAAATATAAAAATGACATAGTATCAAACTGCATGCTTTACCAGTCTGTGCTTCAATCAGGAGCAAGAACCTAACATGACTGTATGCCTTTCCATCCACTGACTGAAACAGCATTGCCAAAGGTGATTCACACTTGTGCAACAACTTACAGGTGGAGTCCAGCGACACCCAATGATAAGCGTATATGTGTGTGTGATTACTATTTGTGTTGTGGGGTTTAATTATACACTTTTGTGTGAGTATGTCATTATCATTTGTAGTTTTATTGGGAAGAGAATTCTACAGTAGGGTTGCTCCATCTCTTAACCTCGTTTATATGTACCGTCTTTATGTGTACATACACACACCCTAGCCTAAGCCAGGTAACAATTTATCATCCAGCCCCAAGGGCAGAATGAACAATTGGGATTGGCTGTGATCTAATCGCTGCTTTAAGAATATGAACCTGGGTAGGCCTGTACATGAACCATGGTGTGGGAATCACTCTGGAAACTCCTTATGAAATCCTGTGTTAAATCTTCATAAATTTTGATTCCGTTTCCATTGAATGCAACAGAAGTGTGGACCTCAATATGTTCAGAGTATTGGGATAGGCTGTATTAATGTATGCAACTTAAGGCATACCTTGAATAATTGCATCACTTATCATTCAACAGAGGCTGAAGCGCAATCTGGTCTCTGGGCCACCTTGGTCTACAGGCCACTCTGTTGTTTCCATAGCAGCTCACAGACCACTGTTTTGCTTCATGTCAAAGCAGTGTTCCTGTTCTTAGTAACTTGTGCAGTAACAGGAGAGAGTTCTACACTTGTAGTGCCCAAGTCTCTTTAAGAGTACAGAGTAACGTTGAATGACGCATGAGAGATGTTAAGTTTGGTCTTAGCTTAGTTTGGTTTCGTCATGCCTTTGAACAATGAGGCGGCCTGTGGACCATCAAGGCATACCAGATACCAAGTAGCGCTTTGAACCTTAAACATTTCAGTTTACAAACAGTAACAGCAGCATACACAGATATACATTAGACTTATCTCAGATTAACATACCCACTGGAGTCACATTTACTGCTTACTGTATTTTGAACGGCTGTCACCAGTATAATACCGCCTCCACTGAGGAGTAAAAGAAGAGCTTTTGCCTCTTATCGTACCCTAGTAGTGTACGTGCCAGAGGTCAAGCACGCGACTCGGCGAGATTAGTGCGCTCCATTGTTTACATTTTGTACTTGAGCGCCTGTTCTCGCCAGGGCATGACGTATACAAGCGCTTGTCATGGGCGAGTTCCGACAAGCAGGGCCATCTATAGGAATACATGAGAAGGAAAGATAACCAGACATGATGGTTTATATGAAGGTTTAGGTAATTTCAATTACCTTTTTCGTAGAGATACTTAGAGTGGTAGAATATCATTGAATTCTTTCATCTGTTGTGATTTTATGTTTTGGTTGTATGGAGTATTGAATTTTCTCCAGAGTGCGGGTCGAACGATATCGTAACTACAGACTTATTATTACACACCGTATAAACTTCTATCTACTTTTGAATGTCTGTGCTCAATGTTCCCATAATCTGTGGATTTCTGATTATAAGACATTGGTCGTCCTTCGTATGAAGTCAGACTAGTGTGCTTCAAAAATTGCTGTCTCCTGAAATGTATCTGAAATGCACATGATGAATTTAGGGGTCGTTTAGCAGGCTGATCTCTGCAGTTTTCCACAACTTTGATTTCAATTAATCACAACTTTGATTTCAATTAAAGTTCTTCCTCGGAACACCCTAATTTGTTCGTTATTTAGGCTCCAGGCCAATAAACTGCCAGGGTCATTAGAGCCGTCAACTTCAAGTTATAACCGCTAATCGATACATTATGCAGTTCTAAGATCGTATATTCTGTCGCTACCGACAGTTGAGGCAGAGTTAGATGTGGCTAGGGAGGTGCCTTCTTTCATGTTTCTTCCACAGTTTAGAATGAGGCCGCAAATAAATTTGGGTGATTTAACGGGAAGTAGAAGCGATACCATAGCTACTTTCGCCTGAGTATTGGGTTTGTAACCGGTGGCGCACAGCCACTATTTCAGTGGCTTTCAAGTTTCCCGCTCGGACTTAGGATCGTGCTGGCATTCATTCCGCAAACGCTTTTTCTCCACATATCTCTCAACAACTTGTAACTAACATGAGCACTGCGAGCTAGCCTTGCGTAATTGCAAAATCGTAGGTAAAGGTAGTTCAGGGGATGGAGTCTCACAAGTAAAAAACTCTCACCCCATACTATACATGTATGTAGTTGTTATGCATTACGTAACAAGTAACTGGTGCAGAATTATGAGACAGACGTCTGGCGCAATATTTATTTTCAGCTGCCGGGATACATGCATCGCATAACCATATTTCAAAGCAGGTTGGTAAGAGAAGAGAGAGAGAGAGAGAGAGAGAGAGAGAGAGAGAGAGAGAGAGAGAGAGAGAGAGAGAGAGAGAGAGAGA
>JAUUDZ010442083.1:0-13085 GCA_032361705.1 Panulirus versicolor
ACAATGAATGCCAGACAGACAATATTTATATCAATCTCATACATAATGTAAAGGCAGCAGAAACGGGGCTGAATTATATTAAGGTTGTGTGAGTAAGCAGTACGGGACGAAGTGTCAGCCAATCGATCCCTGATGGAGTTATATTTATTCTCAGAATGCGACCAAGATTTTTGTCACCATTCATCTAAATACCACCGCATTCCAACAGTAATTAATTACAAAAAAAAGGTTAGTTTTTTTTTCAAGGGGAACAGATTGGTTTACGTGTGAACCTTGTCAACCTTACACATGATACGATGTCAGTGACGGGGAAAACTCAAAATAGAAATAAAAGTAGTTATCAATAGCCTGTTCATTTCATTTCTAGAAGATTTTGTAAGTGGATGCAGTGCTAGTAAGCAGCAAGAAGAAAAACATTGCGCGAAAATTGACAAAAGTTTTATCTTAACCAGGATAAACTTACCCATTCCTACGAGTCATTTACTTTTTCCTCAATGTACGTTCCTCTACACGATGATAGCAATCAAAAGTACTAAAAACAAAATCTACCCACCGAGATGGATCTCCAGGAAACAGATGGAATTTCACATGTGTAATATTGCTGTCACACAAACACACAAAGAGTTCCTCTTGAAGGTGAACGTCTGAACGTCGCGCCGCCACAAAATGTAAACATTGCTTCCCGGTAGCGCCATCTGTCCTCGTGTTCATGAACTAAAATCAACTCAATTATGAGTTTCATTCCACATGTTTCCTTATTGATGCATTGTTTATTCGTTTATGAGATTTATGCTTCCTCTTAAGTCTTCTTTGTTCATGGGTTAAGACCCTTTCGAGCTGAAGAACTGCGCATCATGCTGATAAAACTGGTCCTAAGGAACTTGAGTAGCGTTCCGCATAAAATTTCTCAAAATCTATACATCAAAAAAACACAAGAGGAAAGTGAAAGGAACTTATTTGATTGGTTGTGAATATTGCTACATACATATGAGATATTTACAGCCACTGCTAGTGCCTTAATACGTTTACCTAGCTTTAACTTTACAATTTTTGATCATCAATAGACGTGATGCTTACAATTTTAGTACCTGGTACTTTATATACTGAACTGAAGCCTATGAGTAATGTAACAAGGATATCATTGTGAAAGAATTAGATTAAAGTGATCGTGTGTTCGGAAAAAACATCGGTTAATTGTAATAATAAAAATGACAACTATCAAGATAATAATTATGTAATGTGATTTAACTACATTAATTAATCAGAAATTATTAATTATGATACCCTATGATCTCTGACAGCCTCTTAATTATCCAAGGCCTCTTTCTAGACCACTGCAGCCCAAGATATTTCCTCAGTCGCTACCATATTAATTCAAAACACGTTTTAAGCTCGTTTCATTTTGGGCCTCTGTAGTACAACAGATATCACATAATTCAAATGGGATTGACGTTTGTTTTTATAATGCTGCGGCGCCACACCCTCCAATATGTGCATGCTGGAAAAGTTCTATGTTTTCCGAGATGGAATTTGAAGTTGTGCTACCTGGTGTCTTATCACTGTTCTGTGTCTAAATAAAGACAATTTTCTAAAATTTTACCATTCATTAACTATTCAGAACGCGTGATCTTTTCATCAACTAAGCATGAAAAAAGAAAACACTGATGGTTCTTGATATTTATTTGTCTAGAAAATGTTTTGAAAAAAAAAAAAAACACTTATGGTCCTTGATATTTATTTGTATCTAGAAAATGTACACGAAGCATTCTTGAAACACAGGGACATCACAATATGCTTGTGGTAAATTAAATTAATTTTGGGATGTGACTGGTCAATGGTAATCACAATGCATTCTTGGTTAAATTACTGAAGCAAGTGAAACTGTTTGAAAAGGCAATGGGATAGTTCAGTACGATGGGCTATTTCTCATAAAAATTTCATTACCTTAAGAGATGCTTTCATCTCCACATGATCATTCTCAATCTGCTTAAGTAAGTCAATCCAATCTGTTCTTATGCAACTGTAGAGATGGGCATATATTTTGGTGCCTATTAAACAAAGTAGCAGTAAAGACCCTTCTTTCCCTTCCGGTAAAGATGCATTCAGTTCCCAATGAAAGCTTTAAGTGAAAAAAAAAAATTCATGTGGTAGGTGAACTAATGACAGACAGATCCATGTTTAAGAAAGAGGAGACCAGATAGTAGAAGGATCCATTCATACAACAAGGTTCTCCATGTAGATGTCTAACAGAACAAGGTCACTATAATTTCCCAGGATATCAATATAAATTCTAGTTTATTCTCAACTTCCCCTCCCTTTAAAGCTAAAGTCACTAAACATCAACCTTCCTCCTCCCACAACCTTTAGTCCAATGGAACATATCAGAGAAAACAATTTTACAAGTTAAGTTTCTCTATGTATTATGAGATCACTTCCCAAAGTATGATGCAAAATGCTTTTAAAGTAATATCTCCACCCCTTCCCCCCTTTTCTTGGTTCAGAGGATATTTAGTTGAGCAGTTATACATACAACAAAGAACCATTCTGTGGTTAATAAATCATCAATGGTCTTACCTACTGACGTGGCAGGCAATTCTAAATAATCAGCCTGTAACGTTTACCATCTAAGGTAAGATCTGGTTGAACCACCAAGCTGACACCTTCCCATCCATGGTCTCACATTACCACTGAAAATCCTACAGCAATCAAGACCTGTGGGGATCTATCTAAACAGAAAGATATGAAGAAATATGAAATTACAATTAAGAGTGAGATGTTAACAAAAAATACAGGTCTTCAATGACATCCTTTAGTAGTAATAAAAAAAATAGTTCAACATTAACTGCCACAACAGCAATGGCTATTAGCATCACATGAATGTGACATTTTATAAGGAATATCACATTAACAGATTTGACATTTTAACAGCTTCGTGGCTCACTGGAGAAACTAATATGCTTTCCTTGTAACGTTCATCAAAGTATTACCCAACAGCAAAAATTAAATCAACACTGCCAACTCTGGCATTTTTAAAAGTATTAAAATAAGAAAAGTCTCCATGATTGTTACTTTCAAGCCTTCACAACATATGTTCATAAGGTGAATACAATCTACTTGATAATAATAATTTGATAATAACTGTGTTCATTTATTTACTGAATGCATCTGCTGAATTACCAGGAAAATGACATGATAAGAATACTGTAATGAGAAAAATGTTGCCAGATTTTCTCTCACATATGTATAAGAAAAAGGCAATAAAATAATTTCAAAAAGATGCAATGTATTAGCTGAAGGACATTGCTGAGGTAAATACCAAAGCATCATAAACTGGAATGAACTCAACAACAAAACTATTAGTGTAGAGACAGCATCTATAATGGTATGGTGCAGTTCTGCCATCTCACCACCTACCACACTAAGAACAAATTCGTAATTTACAAACTGTTGCATATCTA
Organism: Panulirus versicolor; assembly: GCA_032361705.1. NCBI lineage: Eukaryota > Metazoa > Arthropoda > Malacostraca > Decapoda > Palinuridae > Panulirus > Panulirus versicolor. Next base: position 3,459 of record JAUUDZ010442083.1, read on the forward strand.
TGCTTGACTGGGATTAATGCCAGGGAAGAAGAGCCCCAATGAAAGACTTCTATACCTTTAATGTTGTGTACATGATGAGGGTTCGGTTACAGTACGGTATATGGTTAAAAATAACATAAGCACTAATCTGACCCGAGATACTTAAACTAATCTACATGTCATGTGGAAATGATCCTATATTATGGCAGCATGACACAGAATTACATATGCCTTTAATCTTGTTAATTTCAAATTCAATCTATTCAGCAAATAAACAATAAAATCAAAGATCATAAACCATCATATCTTAAAATAATCACTGAATAAATAAGCTTATGTGGCATATGTAGCTCTGGTCTTTGCCAACATTTGTACTATTTTTCACATCACATCAATAGTGACGCTAAAGAGATGCGTGATACACTTTGTGTCCATTCATGCATCTTAACATGACAGTGCAGCACAATTTCAAAATTATTTCTGAAAAACTGACAAAAAAAAGGTTATCTTGAATCAATGAAAACAATTTGATATAAAATTCAATGCATATTTTTCTCACATTCATACTATAACATTCACCAAACTGATGCTCTTAATGTAACTTAAAAACTTTCATTTATATAAACATACATAAAAAGCAAATCATGGTAAAGTTGCAAGGGTTTGTACTGAGCTCTCTCTACTGTATACGAAACATGCAATCCCTGCAAAAATACTTTATTAAGGTGGACATTACATGCAGATTTTATTTGCTTCTATAATCTGCATTCATTATGGTTTGCCGTAACCTGGCTTTTAAAGATTATTCCTCAAAATCTTTCCTTTTTCATGGAACTCCTCTACTTTTCAATGCATTCTATAATAAAATTTACAGTTATGTGCTTAAACTGTGATGAGAAATGTAATTCATAAAAATGAAAAATAAATGAAGGATTGGGAAGGAGATAGGGATTCATTTTCTTTTTACTCACATCTTTAGGAGGCAGGTGGTGTCAAGAACATTTGCACCCACATACTTCAAATGTCATGTAGTGCACTAAAACCAGAGCCCACCATCCAAAGCCAAGTCCAACAGACTTGATTTACCCTAATGCTTCAAATACCCTGGTCTAGCCCAGTGACATGTTGCTCCCCCCATAAACCACACCAACCCAGTCCATTCTACACCAAGAATGCCTGTGCTCACCCAACAAAGACAGGTATCATCGCATTAATGAGCTAAGCACTACCTGGCGGATGTTACCAATTATCTGGGTCAGGAAGGTGAAGGTTACAGAACTGCCTCTCTCACCCTAACAAGGTGGTGTCAAGGAAGGGATGAACAACTTCATTTGAACACATTGACTTTTTACCTGTTATATGGATGTGTGAATATGTGGTCACTTCATATTTTCTGAACACTGACTTGCTAAGTGGAAGAGGCAAGTGTGTATAAGATAAATGTATAAATAAACATTATATATGCGAGTTCCTTAAGTATTTATGGCCCTGACTTAAGATGGAGAGCTTACAGGAAGAGATAAAAGCAAAGGAAGAAAATTGTAGTTCAATGTAGAAAGGTATAATGGTCATTTGTTTGGATGGTCTCCACACAACATAAGAATGGGAGGCAGCAATCAGTCACATGTTAAGAGACCTAGCCTTAGTGGCTGGGACACACAGAGCTCAAGGCAACAGTGGCCAAAACAATACCTGTAAACAGGTAGCAGCAGCTATATTGAAGAAAATTTGAAGATGCCTGAAAATAAGTGAACTCTGGCAAGTTAATGAAATTGAAGGCTTTTGATCCCTAACCTAGCTAAGAGATGGGAGAAACAGTCATCCCTGATATACAAGCACAGTCTGACCATAAATCAATTGTAACCGACAGCAATGGATTTCAAAACGAACACAACCTATCTTATCATCTCAATGGGGTTTGAAGGCATAACTGTGACCTCTTTCACTTATTCTTGTTTTTCAAATACTTGAATATTTAGAAATATATAATGAGCTCAATTCCAATTAAGGCAAACTGCAATATGAAAGGATTAGTGTCACTGGTGGCTCCACATATCCCCATATAAGAAAATGCAAGAGCTCTGTTTGGATTTTTTTGCCAATTTGTCATATTGTTCAATACTGAAGGGGTAAAAGCAATCTACGGCCTGACAGTTCATATAGGGTCTAATTTACACATGACTAAGGAGTTTAACAGCTTTCTTTTTCTAAGACCCTTATCTGAACAAAGTGGATAAATTCTCGTTGGAAAAATGATTTTGGAACTTATACAGCACCGCCAAATTTTGGGATTCATATTTCATCTTCATTAAGTGGGGTTTCCAGGTTATGGCCAACATGTTCATGTTACTACATAGTTACTCTGATGTTTCCAGATTTAGTAATGGGAAACAAGTAAGATTTTTTAGAGATAGTTTGAATATGCAAAAATCAATTTAAAGAGGTTACTGCTTTCTCATTCTAAGATGATCCAAAGGTCCAAAATAAGAGAAATTATATTCAGTGTGAGGATAGGAATAAGCTTGTGTGGGGGAGACAATTGGGAGGAGGAGATTAAAGGAGGGAGAATACTACTGGAATCATCCGAAGTAGAGTCAGAGGAAAGTAAGATTCTGAAAACTGAAACTTTATCTGTTGGAGAGCAACCTGCAGACAGAGGTGTGTGTGGGTGTGTGTGTGTGTGTCAATGAGGATGCTTTTCGTGAATGAAATGAAAGACTTACCATCACAAGATGAATAAGAAGGTATACCTATCAGAAGAGGATGGAGTAAAAGAAGCTTTTCGTGTTAAAGCCTGAATATGCAAGGTGAAAGGCGTGCATGGAATACAGAGAATTGGACTGATGTGGTACACAGAGAGTGACATGCTGTCACAGGGATAAACCAAGGTCTATATATAGAGCAGTTAGGGGAACCAAGCAAAACTCTGTGAGGCCTGGTTGTCAAAAGGGGGTATCTAGTTTTGGTACACCATAAATGACAAGTGGAAAGTGGATGTGAGAAAATGACACCAGTTCTTCAACTGTTCCTGGCATCTCCTTATGGCTAACAGATGTAAAGAAAAACAATACACACACACACACAAATATATATTTTTTTTCATACATATTCGCCATTTCCCACATTAGCGAGGTAGCGTTAAGAACAGAGGACTGAACCTTAGAGAGAAAATTCTCACTTTGCCCCCTTTTCTGTTCCCTCTCTTAGAAAAGTGATAACCACAAGGAAAATGAAATAAAATAAGTTCCCAAGTGCACTTCAGTGTGATGATTACAGTATCAGAGGAGATATAAGAATTCTTGTATCTCCTTAGACAAAGTAATCATTACACAAAAGTGCACTTGGGAACTTATCACGTTTCATTTTCCTCGTTGTTATCATCATATACTAGATCACACGCACGACTGTGGCCTACTGCAACATATATATGTATACATATGTAACCTTACCTTCATGCCCCAGAAGTCCCTTTCAATGAACTGCTTGGAGTCCCTTCCAATTAACTGACACAGCACTAAAGAAAGCCAGCCATCTCCACTAGGTGGGACCAAAGGTCATAAAGTGTGGCAATGTTGAGTGTATATCCCTATGGCATAGTACAGGACAACTAAAGAATACGGGTTCAGCATCTAACGTGTGAAAGTAGCATCTTGGGCACAATGGCTCGTGAAGTGTAGGAGATAGGTGGTGTCCAGACTCATGAGAAAATGTAATTTGTACATATCTACAGTGAGTAGTTTCAGATGGATTTACACCTAGTGGGAAAGTGCTTAACACAGGGTTGGGAGGGCAATTGTTTATTGCTAGCAGTTATTTCAATGAGTACATATTTTGCTTATGTTTATTAAGGGGAGGGGAGTTTAGCTTGTTGAAATCAGTGACTGGGGTGTGGTTGTAATTCTAACTGGGGATTGGTGGATGATAAGAGAGTGGTTTGGATGCAATGTTTTAAGATGCTGCAAAGAAGTTTGGGATGCAAAATTTTGAGCTGTTACAAATAAGTAGGTCCAACAATATTGTGGTGGGGTAGTAATGGGAGGATTATCTATGTTGCCATACAAATGTTTAATGTTTGTGGTTTCTTGGCAACCAATGATTGTTCTAAGTGCTTTGTTGTGTCCGATTTGCAGTTTTGCTATATAAGCTTTTGACTGGGTAGATGATCAAATGGGTCAAATACAGTTTTGGGTTCAGGGAGTGAATTGTTCATAGAAGATCCTAAGGAATGTTTTTCCTCATCCAAATTGGGTGTTCTGAGGTAATTTAGTTTGCCCAAGTCAACTGTGTTGTTTTTTTGGGTGGAATGAAAATATAGACAAACACATCCACCAGTCAGGGCCACAGATCATAAAGCATTGTGATGTGTGTGCATCAATTGCAGAGTGTGCAGGGCAACTGAGTAGTGAGTACTTGGTGTCTTCTTTACGGTAGCTGCATCATGGACACGAGGGATCTTTACTGTTGGAATAGTTTGTATTATCCAAAACATAAATGGGATGTGTGACTCATGTTTGTCTAGAGTGTGTGGTTTCTGATGGGTGTATGTCTAATGGATTGGAGTTTACTAAGGGGAAGCATCTGGGGTTGTCTCGTAACTTTTCTTTACCTTCATACAAAGTTTTTTCACTGTATTCCGATTCTTCATTGCTTCAACCGTACCATTAATTTTTAACCCTTACCAGTAAATTAATTTGCTGCATCTTTCCCAACTCATTTCTTGCAAAGTTTCATACTGTGCCCTCTAAGGCTTTCATTTAAATTTTCTTTATATCTTCTGATCTTGGTAAATCAATGTTTGTTATTTCCCCTTTGTTATGAAGCTTCTTTGTTTCAGACCTGTCCATTTAGCTGCCACTTTGTGTGTGTGTGTGTGTGTGTGTGTGTGTGTGTGTGTGTGTGTGTGTGTGTGTGTGTATCTTCACTACTACAAAATGTAAAAGTTTTGTAATTTTATGATACCTATTCTGTATTTAGCAAATGAGCTTAAGAGAAATATTCATCTGAAACTAATTTATAAGTAAGTAACACTTACTGCAGCACAAATATCACTCTATATAACAATATAATTGTAATTTTTCATATAACTGGTGACCAAAATGTCTTAAAATTGAGTGTATGATTGCCCATTTCAAATGTAAAAAACTATTTAAATAATGACATTTGTTTCAAATTTACAAATAAAATATATACAGAAAAGAAATACATATATATAAAATGAACTAAATTACTCCAGGAACCAAACAATGTGATTCAAAAATGTACTTTACAGCTAATAAAGATTGCACATTTGTGTTCCAGCTAATCATAATTCTAACCTGGGTTATATGATTAATTGACTTTGTTCCATTTAAGCCAACAATATTTACTGTTGAGAGAAGGCTAGCCATGCAAGTAAGTTGTATTTTGGTATGGACTGCAATTAACCTTGATGAGATGCTATCAGTATTTACAGAGTAACAAACTAAGAACTATTACGTTTACTTCAACTATATAAGAAAATCAGCTTGGCATCAAACTTAAATCTGGCTGTAGATGTGGTAAAACTTAAAATAATATCTATTATGCTCTCAAGTCTATAACACACACCATAGGCAAATTCTTTCTGGAGTTCTTTACTCATACATATATAATTACATACATATCAATCTAATATTCAAAAATTTTCCAGACATTAACAAGAAACTCATACCATTATCTCTTAAAGCTTAGCCACATTTTTTCATTAACAAGTCTAGCCATTTGAGCCCTCTATCAGTTTTCTAAAGAGGATCTGCCACTGAACTTTTCACCCCAGATTGATTTTTTCTTGTACTGACAAACTGCACAATCCACCTACTTCTTGGCATCTCAACTGGGATTAAATCAACTTGCTTATCATCAGCACTGATATATGTTATAATCTGATAGATATACCAGTAAAAACACTATCCAGGATTCCCTTGACCAATGTGTATTTAAACAGATCCACAATATGAAATATATTCCTATTAAAAACTGGAAAAAAGTGTTCTATGGTACAAATACGACAAACAATATCACAATTGATATCCTAGAACATGGTTTGTGATAGTGTATCCAATAAAATGGAGGCAAAGGTACTCTCTGCACCTCATACTCTAATCCCATCGTGTCCATCTCTCCCTGTGTTTCTTCATACTATGTACAAGAATACATAAAAGAATCTGCTTCCTTAAAAAACTTCCATCAATATGACTACTATACAAATCTTGAATCAAATTTGTGCTTTACAAACGAGATAAGAAATTTTACAAGAAGCAAACTCCTGAAACAAAATTTACAAAAGTGTGAAACCTAAAAATCAACTCATTGAAATGAGATACTTTATAACTTCTTTGTACACATTAGAACAATAAGAACATACATACAGAGAAAATTCATAATAGATTTGTATTCCTCCAACAATTTGAGATTTTTACTTATATCACCAGCTGCTTCTAGTGCAAACTTTATAAAACTGCACAAGGCAAGCTTCTTTAACAACAAATTACCACTTGGGTTTGGGATTCTCATAGGTATACCTGTACTGAGAAACCCTGGTAGTGCACCGAACTAAAAAAAAACAATATTCGCTTGACTCCCAAACACTTCTGAAAGCTCAAATGAATTTAAATTATCAAAAAACATATCTATATTTATGCAAATTTTCTATATAAATCATTAATAATCATTGGGATTCTGGCCAATTCTTTTGCAGCTGTGAGGTAGGGGTTACATGGTGAATATTATTATTTAGTATTTTCACTCATGTTCCATAAAATGTAAATTTCAGTCTTTCACTCAATAACAAATGTACGCATCATTTCAGTCTCATTTTCACTAAATATGTGAGCAGTGCACGTGACTGCTGTGATGTCAATTCTTACTTGAATATCATAATTACCAGCTGAATGTCTCCCCTTCTCTTTTTCTCCAACACAACTACAGAATCTCAAATGACAAAATACATATAACCACTAAATGTTTGTTCATGAAATAAAGAAATCAAATCTTAACTTATTCCCACTTGCTGCAAAATGTTATCAGCTTCAGAGTCAACAGTCTATCTTGTTCAGTAAGACTGCTTACTGAACCAAAGATATGATATGATCCCTATGACAATATTTCAGACATTCCTGGTTTTGACAAAATGCACAATCAGTTTTGTAAAACTTTTTGCAATGTAACTTCATACAAAAGTAGAGTGCTGTCAACCATTGTATGTTCTGTTAAATCAAATTATGTAACTGGTTATTCTACTTAAAAAAGAAATGAAAATACAGTGAAATAGGTCAACTGGTGTCTGTACGGTTAAATTTAATATGCACATGTGAAAACATTCAAAATATACCTTCTTCACTTTCATAAATACAGCAGAAAGTCCAATACAAGCCAATAAATTTCTGACATGCATTCAATATATGATTTACACAGTTATCCTCATACCTCTAGTGTGGAGAACATTCAACACTTCACCTTGTCCTTGGGAGCAGTGGCACACTGTCCTACAGGAGCAAATGTTAATACTTTTCACACACAGCAAAGTTAACCTTCAAAGCACTTCTAAATTCACACATCTGCTTATCAGATAAATCCAAGCATCATATGCTTCAGTTTATCATGCACTGTACTTAACTATTGTGAAACTCTGCATAACTTAATACCATCTCTCTCTATTCAAATGCTTTTCAAGCCAGTACCTTCAATTTTCTATGATTCTTATCTACAGTATAACCTCACTTCCATTTCCAAGCTTAATGTAACCAGTCTGAAAGTTTATATTTTCTGTGCCTAACCCCATAGTCTAAGACTATACTGGTTCATACATATACACCTTAATGAGCTTAATCAAGTACTGTGTCTCAACACTAAACTTGTGTCAATATTGTGTATAAAGATCAGGCACCACTTTTTACCTATCACTTGAGCCAAACACAAAATGCAGCAGACAGACTGAGAATGTTTTTCTGAAAGGTAAGTAAATGTTTGAGACAAAACACTACCCTTCTTAATATTGCTCCTGTCACATCTCAGAATGTGCTCCACGCCAAGAGTTTCTGAAGTCTAGTCTGGTGGCAAATACGTCTCTAGTTTGTACTTCTCACGGATGAAAGGTCGCACATCATCCTTATCCACAAGTGACTCTAGGAATGGTACTAGCTTCTCCAACTCCCGGTCCTCCTTATCAACAAACCAGCTCTCAATAGGGATCCCATTATTGATCTGATGGAAAAGTGATTGCATAAACAAAACATTTCTAAATCAATAACATCAATGTACATATCATTAACAATGGAACACATGGAGCACTTACAGTTTTTAGTTTACTAACAAATCTTTATAAGATAACGTTTTGTAGTTCATCTCATTCTTCTGTGTTCTCAACCAAAAATGTACAGTGGCATCCTAACAGACAGAGCAGTTAGTTTAGTCCAGCTCCTTTGTATGACTGTGAGCAGCTCTTATCTAAAGTAAAACTGAAAACTACACTCATGGACTTTTATGTCCTACGATACTCTTAAATCTAAGATCCAGAAACTGAACACTGTATGTGCCATTTATAGCTCTGGATAAATGGTCTGGACATATGTGATGGGAAATGTGAAAAGAGACTGAATATGATATACATGTCAAAGGTGGATGATATGAGGAAAAGAGGGAGACCGATGTGGCCATTCTTCATATATTCCTAGCACTACCTTGCTAAAGTAGGATATGGAGACCAAAAATGAAAAATATTAACTAAATGCAGTCAAGAGTTTTCATTAAGACAGCAAGACATGCACAAGTCAGAAAGAAGATAGGTAAGCAGTTCCAACAAGGAAGTTCTGCAACAGGAATGTGTGATGTCACCATGGTTGTGTAATCTTTGGACACAGTCGTGTAGGAGATGAATACAAAGGTCTTAAAATGAGGGTTGAGTTACAGCATACTTGGGGTTGAGTATGTGAATAATCAATTACTGTTACCGATGGAATGACTCTGGTGCTAGACTCAAGAGTAAATTCATAAGCTGGTGACTGAGTCTACGATTGTGTGAGAGTTAGTGTAAACACAAGTAAATCAATGAAGTGCAAAAGGGAGATGAGACACAAGGGTTTGAGCGTAAGTTTGAATGGGGAGGAACTGGGAGAATTGGAGTGCTCTAAGCAACTAGGAAAGGATGTGGAACCAAATGGAACCATGGAGGGTAGTGTGAGTCAGAGGGCTGTATAAGGCTGAGATCTAGAATCCATTAAGGTACGTGTGGAAGGCGAGATCATTATCTATTAGGGCAAAGATGGGGATGTTTAAAGTTACAGTAGTCTCAGCAGTGTTGTATCAGTGATTGTCTTGAACTCTGGATGCAAAAGAAAGAAAGATTGCAGACATGTTGGAAATGAAATACCTGAGGACAGAATGTTGTGCTAGATTGATTGGTTTTGTTGAAGACAAAGTATAAAAAAAAAGTGGTAGTAAGTGTTGTCTGATAGGGAGCTAACCTGAGGGTGTAGAAATGATTCTGGAATATGGAGAGGATGAGTGAAGACAGATAAAAAGGATCAACTTGATAAAAGTGAAAGGAGCCAGGAGGGGGAGACTAAGGGAATGAAAGGAAAGTGAAAAATACTTTGGGGTAATGGGACCTGAACATTCTGAGGGGTAGAGGAA
>JAUUDZ010442104.1:0-17914 GCA_032361705.1 Panulirus versicolor
TCGTCTCCCCCCCCCCCCACTACTATTTATATTACCGGAAACTTCTAGAGTTTTATATCAGCTGCTTAGCAGAATCGATCTAGAATGTTCTGAAAAATAGGTAAATTTCAAAATATCACTGTCTTCATCACAAAAACAGTTTCAAGGAAATGATAGCCATTTTCTTTACTTTTTAAACATAATCAATTAGAAAATAACACTTATTACTAAGGAACACAAAAAAAGTAGATATTTGTTACACAGTGTACACATTGTTAGCTACAGTTGAAATGTTTTTTGATGAAATGCTGTAATACCTCAGCTTTCCTCTCCAGCTTTAGTCTGTTATATCGAGCTTATTGAGTGAGGGATTGACTCTTATACGTTGGAGGTAACAACAAGGAATCAAAAATAAACTAAAAGAATTGTAAAGGCAAATTAGAAAGAGAAACGTATCACTGTCAGAATTAAATGGAAATCATTGTAAAATGTAAATATTAAAAAGCAAACCACAAACACCAAAGCGAGAAACAGACTCACTTTAACATTAGCGTACTTATCTATAGCGGACAGTATATTAGCTTGCGTATGTACTGTCTACAGTAGATCAGTTTGTGTATCTACAGCTTACAGTAGAATAAAGTGCGTATCTACATCTTATAGTAGATTAAAGTGCGTGTCTACAGCGTACAGTAGATTAGCCTGCGTATCTAGAGCGTGCGTAACTAAAGGCTACAGTAAATTAGCGTACATATCTACGGCTTATAGTAGATTAGTGTGAGTATCTACTACGCATAATAGATAACCGTGAGTATCTACACCGTACAGTACATTTGCGTGCATATCTACAACGTACAGTAGCTTAGTGTGCATATCTATGACGTACAGTAGCTTAGCATGCATATTTACAGCGTACAATAGATTAACGTGCATACTAAGAGCGTTCAGTAGATTATCGCGAGTATTTACAGCGCACAGTAAATTAACGTGCGTATCTACAGCATACAGTACATTAGCATGCGTGTCGACAACGTATAGCAGATTAGCGTGCGTATCTACACCTTTACAGCAGGTTAGCGTACGTATCTACTACATAGAGCAGATTAGTCGGCATATCTACGACATACCCTAGAACAGCTTGCGTATCTACAGCATACAGTAGATTAGCGTGCACATCTACAGTATACAGTAGATTAACGTGCATATGAGCAGCTTACAGTAGGCTAGAGGGAGTAAGTATCTGCAACGCAGAGCATATTAGCTTACGTATCTACAGCGTACAGTAGAATAACGTCCGTATCTACAGTATACACCACATCAACGTTTGTGTCTACAGCGTACAGCAGACTAGCGTTCATATATACAAAGTACAGTATATCAGCGTTAGCATCTACAGCATGCAGTAGATTACCGTGCGTATCTACAGCGCACAGCAAATCAGCGTACATATCTAAAGTGTTCAGTAGATCAGCATGCGAATCTACAGCGCACAGTTGATGAGCGTGCGTGTCCATAGCGCACAGTAGATTAGCGTGCATATCTGAAACTACAGTGGATCAACGTGCGTATCTACAGCGCACAGTGGATTAGCGTGAATATCCACAGCGCACAGTAATTCCACGTAAGGACGTTATTTCATATCTCAGGCTCTCCATTATGTAAGGAACAGTTGCCACTGATAAAAATATAACCAGAAAATAAAAGTCTCTTGGTAATCCTGAGTCTGGCTGGGGTGGAGAGCGCTGAGCACTTACGTAAACAAGTCGTGGAAACGTTCGAGCGTCACTAGGGTGCAGAACCTGGTGTAAGACACTCATTAGAGGGTATTGCCACATACTCTAAACGTTTTGTTTCTATATCTGAGAGGTAGTGAAGGCCCCTTAGCAAGAAAGGTGAACGTTAGGGGAGTGAATCATCTCTGTAATGTCAATTCTTATCATCATCTGCTCATAGTGGTCATGAATGATTCTTTGCGACTGTTGCACTGCTTGTTATTCTATCAACCACAGGATGAGCATAGGATGCATGATGAATTAGTTGTTAACGGCAACTCATACCGAATGGCCTGCGCTCTACCTATCTAACCCCCAGAAGGAGAGCAGTGCTGCTTTAAGCCACACATTCACACTGGCTCCATCAAAACAGTTGAATACTACTGCGTACTAGACGACCTGCGTACTAAGAGGATGATTTTCAAACTGGAGTGTAGACCGTTGCTGATAACCTGCCGATCAGGAAACTTGATTTCATCCCATGCAGAGGTTATGGAGGTTTTGAAAATGGTGGAGAAATAATTCTGAATGACGACTTAGTTCGTGCGGTGTTGAGTGTGCTTCCTGGCCTAGTGCTTGGCCTGGCATCTGGCTAGGGGCATGGCTTGGGGCATGGAAATATATTCTCACGAACGAAGAGGCCAGATCATCCGTCATGTAAAGTAGAGAACAGGCCATTACCTTACCTGGTGTATTAAGCAAAGTCCATCCTAGTTCATTTCCTATTTCCGCGGATTTCAGACCATTTTCTTTAACCTCATTGGCTGGAGCATCCTAGTTTTACAGAGACTACCTTAACTTTCATATCCAGGCAGTTATGACTGAAATAGTTTTCTATGTTGATGCTAGGTAGATCAGTGACCCGTTATATCATGAGACAGCCAGGAAAATGCTACAACACCGTGATAAATCATAAGACACCTAGGGAAGTGCTACAACACTGTATTACATCATGAGACACCTAGGAAGTGCTACAACTCGGTAGTACATCAGAAGACACCTAGTGAAGTGCTACAGCACTGGAGTACATCATGAGACACATAGGGAAGAGCTACAACACTGTAGTACATCATGAGACACGTAGGGAAGTGCTATGACACAGTGATACATAATAAGACAGATAGGGAACTGCTAAAACACTGTAGTACATCATGAGACACTTAAGGAAGTGCAACAACACTGTATAATATCATGAGACACTTAGGGATGTGGTACAACACTGTCAAACATCATGAAACACCTAGGGAAGTGCTACGACACCGTGATATCTCATGAGACACGTAGGGAAGTACTACAACACTGTTATACATCATGAGACACCTAGGGAAGTGCTAAAACACTGTAGTACATCATGAGACACCTAGGAAAGTGGTACAACACAGTACTAAATCATGAGTCACCCAGGGAAGTGCTACAACACTGTACTACATCATGAGACACTTAGGGAAGTGCTGCAACACTGTAGTACATCATGAGACAGCTAGGGAAGTACTACAAACTATAGTACATCATGAGGCACCTAGGAAAGTGGTACAACACAGTAGTACATCATGCGACACTTAGGGAATTGGTACAAAACTGTAGTATATCATGTGACACCTAGGGAAGTTCTACAACACCGTGATACATCATGAGAAAACTAGGGAAGTGCTACAGCACAGTAGTACACCATGAGACACCTACGTAAGTGCTACAACACTGTAGTACATCATGAGACACCTAGGGAAGTGATACAACACTGTAGTATATCATGAAAAACCTAGGGAAGTATTACAACAATGTAGTACATCATGACGCACATGGGGAAGTGGTACAACACTTTAGTACATTAAAAGGTACCTAGGGAAGTGCTACTACACTGTAGTACATCATGAGATAGCTAGGGAAGTACTACAACACTGTAGTACATCATGAGGTACTTGGGGAAAGGTTCAACGGTGTAGTACATCATGAGACACCTAGGGAACTGGTACAACACTGTAGTACATCATGAGACACCTAGAGAAGTGCTACAACACGTGATATATCATGAGACACCTAGGGAAGTGCTACAACACTGTAGCACATCATGAGACACCCAGGGAAGTGGTAGAAAACTGTAGTACATCATGAGACACCTAGGGAAGTGGTACAACACCGTAGTACATCATAAGACACCTAGAGAATTGGTACAACACCGTAGTACATCATGAGTCACATAGGGAAGTGCTACAACACTTTAGTACATCATGAGACACCTAGGGAAGTGCTACAGCACCGTAATATACTATGAGGCATGTAGGGAAGTGCTACAACACGGTAGTACATCATGAGACTCCTAGGGAAGATCTACAACACTGTAGTATTCATGAGACACCTAGGGAAGTAGTACAACACTGTAGTACATCATGAGACACCTAGGGAATTGCTGCAACACTGTAGTACATCATGAGACACATAGCAAAGTGCTACAACACTGTATTACATCATGAGTCCCCTAGGGAAGTACTACTACACTGTAGTACATCATGAGGCACCTGGGAAAGTGGTACACCACTGTAGTACATCATGAGACACATAGGGAAGTGCTACAACACTGTAGTACATCATGAAACACCTAATGAAGTACTACAACACTGTAGTACATCAATAGGCACTTGGGGAAGTAGTACAACGCTGTAGTGTATCATAAGACACCTAGGGAATTGATACAAAACTGTAGCTCATCATGATACACCTAGGGGAGGGCTACAACACTGTAGCACATCATGAGACACCTAGGGAAGTGCTACAACACGGTGATACATCATGAGACACCTAGGGAAGTGCTACAGCACTGTAGCACATCATGAGACAACTAGGGAAGTGGTACAACTCTGTGTACATCATGAGACATCTAGGGAATTGGTACAACACTGCAGTACGTGAGACAAACAAGGAAGTGCTACAACACTGTAATACATCATGAGACACCTAATGAAGTGCTACAGCACAGTAGATCATCATGAGGCACTTGGGGAAGTAGTACAACGCTGTAGTGTATCATGAGACACCTAGGGAATTAGTACAACACTGTAGCACATTATGAGATACCTAGGGAAGGGCTACAACAATATAGTACATTATGAGACATCTAGGAAAGTTCTACAATACCGTTACATTTTATGAGACACATAGAGAAGTGGGACAACACTGTAGCACATTATGACACACCTAGGAAAGTGTTACAACACTGTAGTACATCATGAGACACCTAGGAAAGTGGTGCAACACTGCAGTACATCATGAGATACCGAGGGAAGTGCTAAAACACTGTAGTACATGAAGAGACACCTAGTGAAGTGCTACAAAACTATAGTATATCATGATACACCTGGGTTAGTGCTAAAACATTATAGTACATAAGAAGACACCTAGGTAAGTGATACAAAACTATAGTACGTCATGGGACAACTAGGGAAATGCTACAACAGTGTAGTACATCATGAGACACCTACAGAAGTGCTACGACACCACACTGTGATACATAATGAGACACTTAGGGAAATGATACAAAGCAGTGGTAGATCAAGAGACACCTAGGGAAAAGATACTTTATGATACTCCTAGGGAAGTGCTACAACACGGTAGTACATCAAGAGACACCTAGTAAAGTTCTACAACACTGTAATACATCATGAGACACCTAATGAAGTGCTACGTCACCGTGATACATCATGAGACACCTAGGGAAATGCGACAACACTGTAATACATCATGCGACACTTAAGGAAGTGCCACAACATTGTAGTATGTCAGGGGAACCGAGGAAAATGGTACAACACTCTATTACATCATGAGACACCGACGGAAGTGCTACACAATTATAGTACATCATGAGACGCCTAGGGATGTAGCACAACACTGTAGTACATTTTGAGACACCTAGGGAAGTGCTGCAACATTGAAGTACATCATGAGCCACCTACGTAAGTGCTTCAATACTGTAGTACATCATGAGACACCTAGGGAAGTACTACAACACTGTAGTGCATCATGAGCCACCTGTGGAAGTGGTACGACACTGTAGTATATCATGAGACACCTAGGGAGTTAGTACAACACTGTAGTACATCATGAGACACCAAGAGAAGTGCTTCAACACTGTAGGACATAACGATAACCTAGGGAAGTGCTACAATACTACAGTACATTACGAAACACCTAGGAAGTGCTGCAACACTGTAGTACATCATAACAAACCTATGGAAGTACTACAATACCGTAGTACATCATGAGGAACCTGAGCAAGTGGTATAATGCTGCAGTACATCATGAGACACCTAGGGAATTGATACAACACTGTAGTACATCATGAGACACCCAGGGATGTGTTACAACAGTGTAGTAAATCTTGAGACACCTAGAGAAGTACTACAACACCGTGATACATAATGACTCGCCTAGGGAAGTGCTACAACACTGTAGCACATCATGAGACACCTAGGGAAGTGGTACAATACTGAATTACATCATGAAATACATAGGGAAGTGCCACAACACTGTAGGACATCATGAGGCACCTAGGGAAGTGGTTCAACGCTGTAGTACATCATGAGACACCTAGGGATGTGCTAAAACACTTTAGTACAACATGAGACACCTAGTGAAGTGTTACAACACCGTGATACATCATGACACACCTACGGAAGTGCTACAACATTATGTTACATCATGAAACACCTACAAAAGTACTACAACACTGTAGTAAATCAGAAGACACCTAGGGAAGTGCTACATCACTGTATTGCATCATGAGTACCTAGGGAAGTACAACAAAACTGTAGTATATCATGAGGCACCTGGGGAAGTGGTACAACACTTTTGTACATCATGAGACGACTAGGGAAGTGCTACAACACTGTAGTACATCATGAGTCACGTAGAGAAGTGCTACAAAACTGTAGTACATTATGTGACACCTAGGGAATTGCTAAAACACTGTAGTGTATTACGAAACACCTAGGGAAGTGCTACAACACTGTAGTACATCATGAGAAACATATGAAAGTACTACAATACCGTAGTACATCATAAGGAATCTGAGGAAGTGGTACAATGCTGTAGTACATCATGAGGCACCTAGGGAATTGATACAACACTGTAGTACATCATGCGACACCTAGGGATGTGTTACAACAGTGTAGTAAATCTTGAGACACCTAGAGAAGTACTACAACACTGTGATATATAATGACTCACCTAGGGAAATGCTACAACACTGTAGCACATCATGAGACACCTAGGGAAGTGGTACAACACTGTAGTACATCATGAGACACTTAGGGAAGTGCTACAGCACTGTAGTTCATCATGGTACACCTAGGGAAGTGCTAAAACAATGTGATACATCATGAGACACCTAGGGAATTTCTACAACACGGTAGTACATCATGAGACATCTAGGGAAGTGGAACAGCACTGTAGTACATCATGAGACACCTAGGGATTTGATACAGCTGTGTAGTGCATCAGGAGATACCTAGAGAAAGGGTACAACTTTGTAGTACATCATGAGACACCTACGGAAATGCTACAACACTGCATTGCATCATGAAACACCTAGGGAAGTACTACATTGTAGTACATCATGAGACACCTAGGGAAATACTGCAAAGCTGTAGTATATCACTAGACACCTAGGGAAGTGCTACCACACTGTAGTACATCATAAGACACTTAGGGAAGTACTACAACATTGTAGTATAATTTATGAGCCACCTGGGGAATTACTACAACACTCTAGTACATCATAAGACACATAGGGAAGTGCTACAACACTGTTGTACATCCTTAGACACCTAGGGAAGTACTACAACACTGCAGTACATCATGAGGCACCTGAGGAAGTGGTACAACCCTTTAGTACATCATGATACACCTAGGGATTTCGTACAACACTATAGTCTATCATAAGACACCTAGGGAAGTGCTACAACATACTACATCATGAGACACCTAGGGAAGTGCTACAACACCGTGATAAATCAAAAACACCTAGGGAAGTGCTACAACACTGTAGTCATCATGAGACACTTAGGGAAGTGGTACAACACTGTAGTACATCATGAGACACCTAGGGAAGTGCTACAGCACTGTAGTTCATCATGATACACCTAGGGAAGTGCTAAAACAACGTGATACATCATGAGACACCTAGGGAATTGCTAAAACACTGTAGTACATCATGAGGCACCTGGGGAAGTAGTACAACACTATACTGCATCATGAAACACCAGGGGAAGTAGTACAAAGCTGTAGTACATCTTAAGACACCTAGGGAAGTGGTACAACACTGTAGTACATCATGAGACACATGGGGAAGTCCTACAACACTGTAGGACATCATGAGACGCCTGCAGAAGTGCTAGACACTGTAGTACATCATGAGGCGCCTGGGGAAGTGGTACAATAATGTAGTACATCATGAGACTCCTGGGGAAATGCTACAACACTATAGTACATCATAGGACACCCAGGAAAGTGCTACAACACTGTAGTGCATCAAATGGCACCTGGGGAAGTGGTACAACACTGCAGTACATCATGAGAAACCTGGGGAAGTGCTACTACACTGTAGTATATTATGAGACACCTGTGAAAGTAGTATAGAGATGTAGTACATCATATGACACCTAGGGAAATGGTACAACTTTGTACTACATCATGAGACACCTGGGGAAGGGCTACAACACCGTAGTACATCATGAGATACCTAGGGAAGTAGTACAACACTGTAGGACATCCTGAGACACCTTGGGAAGTGGTACAACGCTGTAGTACAACGCTTATAGTACATCATGAGACACCTGGGAAGTGGTACAACATTTGAGTACATCATGAGACACCTAGAGAAGTACTGCAACACTGCAGTACATCATGAGAATCTAGGGAAGTGGTACAACGCTATAATTCATCATAGATTATCTAGAGAAGTGCTACAGCACTGTAGTGCATCATGAGACACCTAGAGAAGTGATAGATATCTAGAGATGTGCTACAACACTATAGTACTTCCTGAGACACCTAGGGAAGATCTAAAACACTGTAGTATTCATGAGACACCTAGGAAAGTGGTATAAATCTGTAGTACATAATGAGACACCTAGAGAAGTGGTACAACACTTTAGTACATTATGAGACACTTGGGGAAGTGCTACAACACTGTAGTACATCATGAGACACCTAGGGAAGTATAACAACACTGTAGTGCATCTTGAGGCACCTGGGGAAGTGGTACAACACTGTAGTACATCATGAGACACCTAGGGAAGTATTACAACACTGTAGTACATCATGAAACACCTGGGGAAGTAGTCCTAAGCTGTAGTATATTATTAGACACCTAGGGAAGTGGTATAACCCTGAAGTGCATCATGAAACACCTGGGGAAGTGCTAAAACACTGTAGTACATCATGAGACACCTGGGGAAGTATTACAACACTATAATACATCATGAGGCACCTGGGGAAGTGGTACAACACTGTACTACATCATGAGACACCTAGAGAAGTATTGCAACACTGTAGTACATCATGAGGCACCTGAGGAAGTGGTACAACGCTGTAGTACTTCATGAAACACATAGGGAAGTATTACAACACTGTAGTACATCATAAAACACCTGGGATAGTGCAAAGCTGTAGTATATCATGAGACACTAGGAAAGTGGTACAACACCGAAGTGCATTATGAGACACATGGGTAAGTGCTACAACACTGTAGTACATCATGAGACACCTAGGGAAGTGGTACAACACTGTAGTACATCATCAGACACCTAAGGAAGTGCTACAACACTGTAGTACATCATGAGACACCTAGGGACGTGCCACAACACTGTAGCGCATCACGAGACGCCTGCGGAAGTGCTACAACAATATAGTACGTCATGAGACACCTAAGGAATTGGTACAACAGTGTAGTACATCATGTGACATCTGTGAAAGTGGTACAATACTGTAGTACATCATGAGACACCTGGAAAAGTGCCACAACACTGTAGTACATCACGAGACGCCTGCGGAAGTGCTAGAATATAGTATGTCATGAGACACCTAAAGAATTGGTACAACACTGTAGTACAATACGAGACATCTAGGGAAGTGCTATAACACTCTAGTACTTCATGAGACACCTAAGGAAGTGGTACTACACTGTAGTACATCATGAGAGACCTATGGAGGTATTTTAACACTGTAGTACATCATGAAACACCCACGGAAGTAGTACAAAGCTGTAGTACATTATGAGACACCTAGATAAGTAGTACAACACTGACGTTCATCATGAGACACCTGGAGAAGTGCTACAACACTGTAGTACATCTTGAGACACCTGGGGAAGTGCTACAACACTGTAGTACATCATGAGACAACTGGGAAGTGCTACAACACTGTAGTACATCACGAGACACCTGGGAAAGTGCTACAACACTGTAGTACATCATGAGATACCTGGGAAGTGCTATAACACTGTAGCACATCATGAGACACCTAAGGAAGTGTTACAACACTGTAGTACATCATGAGGCACCTGGGGAAGTGCTACAACAATGTAGTACATTAGAGACACCTGGAGAAGTGCTACAACAATGTAGTACATCGTTAGATACATAGGAAAGTGGTAAAATGATGTAGTACATCATGAGACCCCTATGAAAGTGGAAGAACACTGTAGTACATTATGAGACACCTGGGGAAGTGCTACAGCTCTGTAGTACATCATGAGACACCTGGGGAAGTGCTACAACACTGTAGTACGTCATAAGTCACCTAAGGAAGTAATACAACACTGTGGTTACATCATGAGACACCTGGCAAGGTGCCACAACACTGTAGTACATCAAGAGACGCCTGCAGAAGTGTCACAACACTATAGTACATCATGAAGTACCTAAGGAATTGGTACAAAACTGTAGTTCAACATGAGACACCTGGGGAAGTAATACAATACTGCAGTATATCATGACACAACTGGGGAAGTGCCACAACACTGTAGTACATCACGAGAACCTGGGGAAGTGCTACAACACTCTAGTACTTCATGAGACATCTAAGGAAGTGGTACTACATTGTAGTATATCATGAGACACCTACGGAAGTATTTTAACACTGTAGTACATCGTGAAACACCTGGGGAAGTAGTACAATGCTGTAGTAAATCATGAGACACCCAGGGAAGTGTTACATTACTGACGTGCATCATTAGACACCTGAAGAAGCGCTAAGACACTGTAGTACATCATGAAACGTTTACATGGGAAGTGCTGCAACACTGTAATACATCATGAGACACCTGGGAAAGTGCTACAACACTCTAGTACATCATGAGACACCTAGGAAAGTGGTACAACACAACACTGTAGTTCATCGTGAGACACTTGAGGAAGTGCTACAGCACTCTAGCACATCATGAGACACCTAGGGAAGTGTTATAACACTGTAGTACATCATGAGGCACCTGGGGAAGTTCTACAACACTGTAGTATATTATGAGACACCTGGGAAGTGCTTCTTCACTGTAGTACATCATAAGACACCTAAGGAAGTAATACAACACTGTGGTATATCATGAGACACATTGGTAAGTGCCACAACACTGTAGTACATCACGAGTCACCTGAGGAAGTGTTACAACACTGTAGTACATCATGAGACACCTGGGGAAGTGGTACAACACTGACGTATATCATGAGACACTTGGGAAAGTGCCACAACTCTGTAGTACATGACGAGACACCTGAGGAAGTGCTGCAACACTGTAGTACATCATGAGACACCTAGGAAAGTGGTACAACACTGAAGTACATCATAAGGCACCTGGGGAAGTGCTACAATACTCTAGTACATCATAAGATACTGAGGGAAGTTGTACAAGGCTCTAGTATACCATGAAACACCTAGGGAATTGCTAAAACACTGTAGTACATCATGAGACACCTATGGAAGTGGTACAACACAGTAGTATATCATGAGACACCTGGGGAAGTGGTACAGTACTATAGTACATCATTAGACACCTAGGAAGTGCTACAGCATTGTAGAACATCATGAGACACCTAGGGAAGTGCTACAACACTGTAGCATATCATGAGACGCATGAGGATGTGGTAGAACACCGCAGTGCATCATGAGACATCTAGAGAAGTGCTACAACACTATATTACATCATGAGGAACCTATGAAAGTGGTACAAAGCTGTAGTACATCTTGAAAGACCTAGAGAAGTGGTACAACACTGTAGTACATCATGAGACGCATGAGGAAGTGGTAAAACACCGGCAGTACATCATGAGACATCTAGAGAAATATTACAACACTGTAGTACATCATAAGACACCTAGGAAAGTGGTACAGCACTGTAGTACATTATGAGACGCCTGGGGAAGTGCTACAATACTCTAGTACATCATAAGACACTGAAAAAGTTGTACAAGGCTCTAGTACACCATGCAACACCTAGGGAATTACTACAACACTGTTGTACATCATGAGACACCTTGGGAAGTGTTGCTACACTGTAGTACATCATGTAACACCTAGCGAAGTGGTACAACACTCTAGTACATCATATGTTACCTATGGAAGTGGTACAATGCTATAATACATCATGAGACATCTAGAAAAGTGCTACAGCACTGTAGTAAATCATGAAACAACTATGGAAGTGCTACAACACTGTAGTAAATCATATGCCACCTAGGGAAGTACTGCAACACTGTAGTACACCATGAGACACCTAGGGAAATGGTATAAAACTATGATATATCAGAAGACACCTAGAGATGTGCTACAACATTGTAGTACATCACGAGACGCATGAGGAAGTGGTACAACACCGAGTACATCATGAGACATCTAGAGAAGTGCTACAACACTGTCGTACATCATGAGACACCTAGGAAAGTGGTACAACACTGTTGTACATCATGAGACGCATGAGGAATTTGTACATCACCGCAGTACATCATGAGACATTTAGAGAAGTGCTACAACTCTTTGGTACAGATGAGACACCTAGGAAAGTGGTACAATGCTGTAATACATAATGAGACACCTTGGAGAGTGGTACAACACTATAGCACATCATGAGGCGCATGAGGAAGTGGTACAATACCGCAGTACATAATGAGACACCAGGGAAAATGTTACAAGACAATAGTACATACTGAGACACATGGGGAAATGCTACAACACCATAATGAGCTACTTGGAAAAGTGCTACAACATTCGGGTACATCATGACAACCTCAGGAAAATGCTACATCATGGTGCATCATGAGACACCTGGGTAAGTGGTACAACACTGTAGTACATCATGAGACACGTAGGGAAGTGCTACAACACTGTAGTGCATCATGAGATATCTGGGAAAGTGGTACAACACTGTAGTACATCATGAGATATGGGGAAGTGGTACATCACTGTAGTACATCATGAGACACCTAGTACATCATGATACATCTAGAGAAGTGCAACAACACTCTCGTACACCATGAGACACCTAGGAAAGTGGTAAAACACTGTAGTACATCATGAGACACCTGGGGAAGTGATAAAACCCTCTAGTGCATCATGAGATACCTAGGAAAGTGGTACAAAGCTGTAGTACATCATGAGACACCTAGGGAAGTGCTACAACACTATAGTACATCATAAATCACCTGGGAAAGTGCTACAGCACTGTACTACATCATGTAACACCTAGGGAAGTGGTACAACACTGTAGTACATCATTTGACCCTATGGAAGTGGTACAACGCTATAGTACATCATGAGACACCTGGGGAAGTGGTACAACACTGTAGTACATCATGACACGCATGAGGAATTGATACATCACCGCAGTACATCATGAGACATTTAGAGAAGTGCTACAACTCTTTGGTACATGATGAGACACCTAGGAAAGTGGTACAATGCTGTAATACATAATGAGACACCTAGGGAAGTGCTACAACACTGTAGTAAATCATGAGACACCTAGGGAAGTGGTATATACTATAGCACATCATGAGACGCATGAGGAAGTGGTACAACACCGCAGTACATCATGAGACACCACGGAAAATGTTAAAAGGCAATAGTACATAATGAAACACATGGGGAAATTCTACAACACCATAGTACATAACGAGCCACTTGGAAAAGTGCTACAACAGCCGGGTACATCATGACAACCTCAGGAAAATGCTACATCATGGTACACCCTGAGACACCTGGGGAAGTGGTGCAACACTGTAGTACATCATGAGACACATAGGGAAGTGCTACAACACTATAGTACATCATGAGATATCTGGGGAAGCGGTACAACACTGTAGTACATCATAAGATATGGGGAAGTGGTACAACACTGTAGTACATCATGAGACACCTGGGGAAGTGCTACAACACTATAGTATATCTTGAGACATCTCTAGAAGTGCTACTACATTGTAGTACATCATGAGACACCTAGGGAAGTGCTACAACACTGTAGTACATCATGAGACACCTAAGGAGGTGCTACAGCTCTGTAGTACATCATGTGACACCTGGGAAGGTTCTACAACACTGTAGAACATCATGATACATCTGGAGAGGTGCTACAACACTGTAATACATCATGAGACACTTAGGGAAGTGCTACAACACTGAAGCACATTATGAGACATCTGGGGAAGTGGTACAACATTTTACTACATCATGAGATAACTGGGGAAGTGCTACAATACTGTAGCACATCATGAGACACCTAGGGAAGTGATACAATACTGTAATACATCATGAGACATCTGTGTAAGGGGTACAACACTGTAGTACATCATGAGACACCTAGGGAAGTGCTACAACACTGTAGTACATCACGAGACACCTAGGGAATTGATACAACACTGTAATACATCATGAGACATCTGTGGAAGGGGTACAACACTGTAGTGCATCATGATACATCCGGGGAAATGGTACAACACTGTAGTACATCATGAGACATCCGGGGAAATGATACAACACTGTAGTATGTCATGAGACATCCGGGGAAGTGGTACAACACCACGTAACCCCGTGATGTCAGTTGTCCTGATGTTTGGCATAAACCCAAACACTAGTGTTACCAAGTACTCTGGATGATGAATCAAATCTCTTCCCAGGTACGTGTGGCATGAGTCCGGGTTGTGTAAGCAGTTCTACGGTCACCTACTGAGGTGGTCATATAATGTGGCAGGTCGTCCTTCCTCCCTGTCACTGTGTAGCTGACTGTTTTATGGTCTTAAGTTCCACTTGGGTACGGGAAGGATGACCGCAGCTTAAGACTACGGCGGTAAGTGCTCCTGTTG
Source organism: Panulirus versicolor (assembly GCA_032361705.1). Classification (NCBI taxonomy): domain Eukaryota; kingdom Metazoa; phylum Arthropoda; class Malacostraca; order Decapoda; family Palinuridae; genus Panulirus; species Panulirus versicolor. The sequence continues at coordinate 15,092 of JAUUDZ010442104.1, forward strand.
TAGTGTTTTTTTGTGGGGTCTCTGGAAGACCTGGTAAGACGTGTTGTGCCAGTTAAATAAAGATTTTTTTCTTATTAGTTTTACACTTCCGTCAATATGTGTAACCAGAACATGATAACTTGGTAGGAATGATTGCCTTGATACCTCAAGACTGTCAACGAGCAATTTTATATTATTTCTGTAATTGTTAGAAAACAAAGAGAAGGAAGTGAATGTTCTCAACCTCTAGTTGTTTTTGTCTTATTCTTTGAGAGGGTAAGCTAGACATTGCATTGTGTGAGGGAACAACAAAACTTCTCTAGCCTCTTCTAGAGAAATTCCTGTTGAACCATATAATGTTAAACTGGTTGTCTTCTGCCTGATCATGAATGACGTCTTGGGTAATTAAGATTCGCAGTGTGAATTTCAGAAATTCATTATTTACATATATCTGAGACAAAACTTGACTATGATGGGCAGTAGTGGCCAAAGGATTTGGGGGAGGGGGAGGGGGGGGGGCGCTGGGAACGGGAATATTTGGAGTCCCTTAAAGGTCTGGAAGGAAGTAAAGTATCCAGTAGTCAAATTTCACCTAAATCTGTCAATGAAGTTGCAATAAGAATATAAATAAATGTATCCTGATGCAGGCGCTGCAGTTATATTTCTCATTATTACCAGACTAGAAAATATCACGATGTATCATATCTAAACTAAGCTGTAAACTACTTGTAAATGCATGTCACTGACCAAAAAGGAAACCTGCTACCTCTAGATGTGATACCTTACTCAAAATGGTAAGAAAGAAAAGCGTAGTGTATGATGTAATGACAGGCCTTATGGGAGATAGAGATACATCAGTTGATAATGAAGAGTCGTTTCTGTAGTAACCCATCGAATGAAATGTACCTTTTCTGATCCTTCTTGGAAGAGGGGTCCTCAGTCATACCACTGGGAATCTATTTCTTTCCCAGTTTTATGCTGGGCTGAATTCAGTGCTAGTCTGCAAGGTGTTCTTGTGACACAGACGGACACAGATATTTTTCATCAACCTTAAGAATGACCTGTCATCAGACGGAACAATTACAGGCACAGTAAGAAGAAAGTTAAATACTAAACATGTATTGTGGGAAACATCTTAAGTATTGCACTTATGAAGGAATTAAGTGGCTGCCAAAACTGTGCATTTTTCCTAAGGTGATTATTGTATAACCTAAAAAAATCCTGATCTCATTCTGCAACTCTGTAGAATCCTTGTCTTTCCTTAAGGTCCAGAAATACATCTTTGCAGCCCTTCCCAAGGTAATCATCTCTCATTTCAAACAAAAATTTAACTTCAGATAGGAATTGCTTTCCATGTGGATATTACAGAAAGACCACTTTACACGTATTCTTAGTGATGAAACAAAAGAGAAAACAAAGCGAAGAGGTCAAGAGATACCAAGATGGGAGGAAAAGAGAGATAGGTGGAATGTTTGAAAAAAGGAACCAGAATGTTCTGGTTCTGAGTGAAATAAGCTCAAGCTTAAGAGGGAAGAATATTTCGGGAACGTCTTAGGGGAGAGTTAGGAGTTAAATTGAAGGAAAGGGCTAAGCAAGGGGTTTCATCTGTGGGGATGTGTGAAAGAGTCGACGAAAATGAGCTCCAGTCTAATGTTGGTAGAAATGAGATGAGGGTTATTCACCTGGCCACGAAGGAAGCGAGAGTTTTGGGTGCAGATGAGTGAGTGTGTCAGCAGTTTCGATGCAAGAGATTGGGAATTACTGAAGGGTGATTTAATGCAAAAGTGAGTAATGTGGCCGTTGGGTGCTTAACTGGGGGGGGGGGGGGATGTGGTATTCAGTAAGGTGAACATGAAATAACGAACAGCTTGTGAAGTTGTGCTGAAAAACGACTGGTTGAGGTAGTGCCTAGTTCAAAAAGAAGTACATAAGATAAGTATATTTGGAACAGAAAAGACGGTAAGATGGTGGAGGTTAAGGTGAAGATTTGTAGAGGTTTCGGAAAAGGACACGAAATGTGTGAGAAGAGGATGGCAAAAGTAAGGGATATTACAAAAGAGGCTTGTGCAAAAGACACCAGGAAAGATTGAATATAGCATGGCTAAAGGTGATAGTAAACGAAGCTAGAAGAGTGAGTGAGGAATGAGGGGATCTAAAAAAAGAAAAAAAATGTGCTGGTATGTGCGGGAAAAGTGTGTTGCACGCGGGAAAGAGGTTGGTGGGGAGGTGGGAAAGGATAATGACTGGTGGGATGACGAAGTGCTTGCAGGAAATGAATGCAAGTGATCGGGAGATGCACATAAGAAAGCGGCGAGAGGTCATAATAAAGGTGTAGGGGCTGAAAAAAGAGAGCAACTGAGACTCGGGGTGAGCGATCATCAACAAATTTTACGGTAAATAAGAAAATATTTTAGAAGATTAAAAGCTTGAGAAAAACAAGTTGATAAATTGAAACATCGATGAACTGGTCAAATGAGGAAGTGGTTACAGGCAGAGATGAGAAGAAGAGATGGGGGTAGTAAGTACCTTGAAGAAATGCAGAATGCATTTGATGATTGGGTGCCATATGTAGAATGTTTGGGTTGGGGGGGTATGCGAACTAAGAGTCATGGAAAATGGTTTAGTGAAAGAAGTGTAGAAAACCTTGTATAAGATGAACTGTCGCAATGCGGCTGAAGTGGATGATATTGTAGTTGAATTTCTTAATATAGGAGGTGACTGTGTTGTTAACTTGTTAGTTAGTATTTTCGTTGTATATATGAATCATTGTGAGGAGCCGGAGGATTGACGGACTAAATGATAGCGCCATTGCATGAATACAAGGGGGAAAAAGGTGAGGGGGGG
>JAUUDZ010442116.1:2178-13084 GCA_032361705.1 Panulirus versicolor
GGTAGCGTTAAGAACAGAGGAGTGAGCCTCAGAGTGTATATCCTCACTTGGCCCACCTCTCCGTTCCTTCTTTTGGAAAATTATAATCAGAAATGACTTCATTTTCTGTCTCACTCTTGCGACAATACTACGTTAAAGGATTGGGTATTCCATAGGAAACAGCCAAGTCCCTATATTTTAATCAGAGACCCTAGGTATGTACATTCAGAACCCTGAGCATTAATCATGGTCACTAACTCATACCTTTAAAACCCTACAATTCAATAAGGGCTGCTACCATATACCTCTTAAGACCCTAAACTTTAATAAGGGTGACTACCACGTACTTCCAGGACCCTAAACTTCAATCAGGGAGAGTAATCATGTACCTTCACACCCTAGACTTCCGTTAGGGCCACTAACACGTGCCATCAAGACCCGAAATTCCCGATAGGGCTACTGATTCTTTAACCTTAAAACCCTAAACTCCAGACAGGGCCCTTAACACGTAACTCGCGCCTGCTGTAAACCGACGTAATTTACTGTTGTTGTTCTGTGACGTAACTCATTACTGTTTATGGTGTTGCAACTCATTCTCATTATAGGGTGACGTAACTCACTGCTGTTGTGCGATGAGGTAACTTGTCGCGGTTGTACGATGACGTAACTTACTGCTGTTGCACGGTGACGTAACACAGTGTTTCTTTATGTGACTTACCTCTCTGTTATTGTACACTGACGTACCTTACTGTTGCAGCACGGTGACGTAACTCACTTTTAACTTGGGTGAAGCATCTCATTACTGCTATACAGTGACGTAACTCAGTGCTCTTGTAGTTACGCTACCAACTGGAGATTTTCTTAAAGTAACTCACTGCTCCTATACATGACATTTTTGATGTACGGTGACGTAATTCACTGTTGTTGTACAGTTATGTACTTTGATATCGCTGCTACTGCTGCTGCTGCTGCTGATGTAACTCAACGCAGTTTCGCACTGTCGTAACTCCTTGTTGCTCTAAATTGCCGTAACTCATTACTGTCATACAGTATGGTAACTCACTGCTGTTCTACCAAGTCGAAACTCACTTGTCTTCTGCAGTGTCGTAACTCACTACTGTTCTACAAAGTCGGAATTCACAACTGTTCTACAAAGTCGGAATTCACTGCTGCTCCACAGTGTGATAACTCACTGTACATTGTCGTGACTAATACTTCTTTCTGTTCGAGGTAAAACGTTTGTCCACAAGTTTACATCCATTGCTATGAGTTGAATCAGACGATCCAATCCTAAAGTAGCTTTTTCGATTGAGATGATCAAAGCCTTTTATGACTTTCAGTACCCGTGTTGATCTCCACAATTTTCTTTATCTAAAGTTAAAAAGTAAATCGTTTAGTTGGCTCACAAGATTTGTTTCTCAGGCCGGGAACCATCTTGGTAGCTTTCATCTGTCCAGCCTACATTCTGTGTCTATTTTTCAAGAAAGGTGACCATAAGTGAGCACGACAGTCAAGATGGGAACACACTAATAATTTGTAATGGAGGTAGATAATTTTCCTAGACTTAAGTTCGAAAACCCTACTAATAAATCTAATAATTTTGTTTGCCCTTTTTACTGTTTCTGTGGACTGCCTGCCTGCTTTGCTTTTGGTCACCAAAGAGTATTATGCTTAAGTCCTTTTCATCATCTATCTTTAGTAGCTCAACGGAATACACGTAGTAGCTTGTCTCTTCATTTTTACTAAAGAAATGTAAGACTTTGCACTTGTCTTTATTAAGATTCATTTGCTTCCATTGGGCGCAATCCATCAGTTTGCTGTGTCAGTTTGAAGCTGCAGACATTCATTTCTGTTGTAGACTTATTTCTCAACTTTATATCGTCCATGAATTTCGATATCTTAGAATGAAGCCCATTATCAGTATCATGAATATATATGAGAAAGAGAACCGATCCCAAGATGATCCCAGTGGCACCCCACTTCTTACGTTCGGCCATTCTGAAGCTTTGTTTATGGCCAGTCAGTCAGTTTCCTAACCATCAACGTACAACCCCATTTATACCATGTCACATTTATCGAAACATTTGGAAATATAAACAGATGATAACTGCTTTAATCTCGTCATACATGATAAATATATTATAAATAAATCAAAGCAGGTTTGTGAGATATGAGTGATTTCGTCGAAATTCATGTTGAGAATCGTTTACTAGTTATTAGTCCTTTAAATGGCTTACAATCATATCTCGAGTGATGGCTTCCATAAATTTACCAACTACAGACGTTCTTTGACATATTGCTTTTGACATCTTGCTTTTCTTTCAATATCGGTGTTACGTTGGCAAATCTCCATTCCTGTGGATCATTTACCTGTAACAAGTGACTTGTTGAAAAGAGCAGCCACAGGCTTAACCTTTTCATTTGTCGGCTCTTTCATTGTCCTAGGATAAGACTTACGTGGGTCAGACGTTCTATTTCCTTTCATTCTATTCCTAGGTGATGGTATTATCTTCATCTTTTATTTCAGTATGTTGGAGAACGTTTTCGCCTCCTAGTCATGGGACTGGATTCAGGAATTGAGCTGTATCTTTCGTTGTAAATACAGATGGGAAAAGAAAGAGTTCATCGTTAAGTACCATATCCAGGATGGTGAAATAGTATTCTTCTTAATGTCTCTCTCTTTTACAATATGGAAGACATTAGATTAGTTTTATTATCCCTTATCTATCTCTGGGTACCACAGTAAAGTTATTCGTAGACTTCATAAAGTACTCTCATCTCTGAGGTATCTATTTCTTTGTCTTTTCTGTTTCTCTGCTGTTCTTGGATAATACATAAGCTTGTTTATTATCAACTGCGGAGGTTAGATTACGTTAGGTTAAGCCAGGCTAGGCTAGGCTAGGCTAGGTTAGGAAGTTAGGTTTAACTTGTTAAGATTAGATTAGGTTAGTTTAGGTTGATCTAGGTAAAATTATCCTTTTATTCATATTATTACAGTTAAAAGATTACTTAATTAGGAAGTGTGTGTGTTCCCTGTGAATACTTGTATCATAGCACTCGCTCATCCCTTGATCCAGGGCATGTCTGAACACACGTAAGAGTGGGGCAGCTCGTCCCAGTTGGCCCTTCCATTACCCAGTACTCAAGAGCAAAAAACCATTTATGTTCCAAGAAACTGAGTCTTTTAAGGCCCATTTTGGTATAAGAGTATGAATTGTAATGTTCCTTTTGAGCAGTTATATCATCATGATAATCATCATTATCTCCACGCGCATAAATGAGACCTTATGAAAATTTGCGCTGAGTGATAATTCTTAAAGGTGTCTTGCCACTATAACAAGCAAGTCATTGTTGCTGTTAATGCCACAGACTAATGAGGAAAAGAATTACGTTCGAACTTCATTTTTATCAACAACAAATGTTCGTTAAGAGTGAACAGAGGTCAGGCAAGGTCAGTGTTGAATACCAAGCCTCTCTCCCATGGTGTGGGTTAACACGCGCGTTAAGAAAGTTTTACACTGGACAACACGTCTGGCAGCGGAGGGTGAGTCAACACTGCCAAGCGCTGCGCAATTTTTCGTACAAACTAACAGCAACTTGAACACTTTATATTTAGTTATCATTATTTCATTCGCTTGTGAACCAGTCACGTGCGTTCACGGAAGCATTGACAGACAGACAGATGTAAAATGACTCGGCCCTGGTCTGTACGCGAGATAATATCATCATAAACAAACTCTACTGCGAATGGCCGCCAACTCGTCAACTGAAAAGGCTGACAGAAAATAAAAACGTGTGTCTTTTTTTTTTTTTCAAACTCTCGACCTAATTTGGTATTCAAATTGTACTCAGCGATAAAAGCTAGTGAGCGTAGCATGTAACCAACTGTACTCTTGCCTCTGATTAAGCCGTAAATAAAATTATCCCATTGCCGACTGGGACAAAGAGAATTATAAACAAGAGAAAATTTACTTTTGCACATCAACCACCCAAGAGCGACGCACCAGGCATACAGATATATACATACAGGCTATCAATGCTTCCGTCTTAAATCTTTAACATAATTCAAATTCTCTCTCTCTCTCTCTCTCTCTCTCTCTCTCTCTCTCTCTCTCTCTCTCTCTCTCTCTCTCTAACAGCTGGTAGTAGTAATTTTCATCATGCGAACAGATATGGTGATAAACATCCTGATAGTTATGATTGATATCAAATACACGTGTTTTTTTTTATTATCTTTTCTTATGTAATCTGTCGTGCAGGTTTAATTAACTTGTCTTTCCCGCTCCTTTTTGTTAGGAATTCCCTGTGGCCTAGAGGGATGTTTGGAGCACTTAGACTCTCTCAAAGAAGCAAGAGTCTGTATGTAATCACCCAAATAGATTAATCATTTTATTTTCCCTAAAGACGATCTGTCAGATATGGTCCGCCCAAGAGAGTCAGGCGATTATATATAACACTGTATGAAAAAAATATGAATACAACATAAGTGTGCACAAGATGTACTCAACTCTGCTTGTTACTGAGAATAAAAATGAGAACGTTTGTAAATACCATTTTCTACTGGACGGGGAGGAAGTCTTGCACTCGTGGGGCACCATCTCTTGAAGATTTTCTATTATCACACCATTTCTTGAATCTATATATGGTGTCTACATTAATCGTGTCTTTGGTCAGTCTGCTTCATTCATCCACCAGTCTTACTTAGACTATAAAGTTAATTTTTCACATCTTTTTTTAACAAGCATTTTGCTGAATTTTATATTATGTTCTCTGTTTGTTCTATCCTTACATTTACCGAAGAACTGTTCAATGTCTAATTCATAAATCTGTTATGATAACTTTAGAGTTGTCATCAAGTCACCCTTTTCTCTTCTCTCTTCGAATATGGGCACATTTTAGCCTGTGGTTGTTCCTTGTAATTCAGCACTATTAATACTAGTACCATTTCTTTTAACTCTCCTTTGGACCTTCTCTGTTAACTCTTTGTGCTTCTGTTGTTGCGGCGACTAAACGTAAGAAGCATATTTTAGGTCTAGCCTTTTCTCTGATGGGAAGAGCTTCCTCAATAATTCCTTATCCATGAACTTAAATGCTATTCTTATATTCACTGGCAGACAGTTGTTCTTAACTATTCTTCTAACGTGGAACTCTGGCGACAGATTAGGGACAATTTTGACTTCCAGTTCTATATCACAGACAGGTTCCTGTAGCTCACTTCCTGCTAGATGATAATCATATTGAAGTTTTCGTTCACCGTGACCCATCCTTGTTACGTTATGTATACTCGGGGTTGAACTTCATCAGCCATATGCCAGATCTACTTTGCAGTTTGCCAAGGTCCCCTTGTAAAGTGATACAATCCTTCAGGCTTCTCACTTCCCTCTGAATCATCTACAGACATATCCAGGTAGGAGTCCATACCTCGAGGTAAATCACTGACATAGATTGAGTAATGATCCCGGAGCACATTACCCTGATGCACTCTGCTGGTCGCCTCGACCAACTTGGAGAAGACCACTCTACTATGTGTCCCTTGCTCCCATCCTCTTATATATTTTTTTCTCATAGCAGGAGTTTCGCCCTTATTGTGTGTGTGTGTGTGTGTGTGTGTGTTGTGTGTGTGTGTGTGTGTGTGTGTTTACTCCGCTGATGATTCACATACAAAAGTCCACATCAAGATCAAGCCTTAATTGAAATATGAGGAGATTCATGATAGGGAAAAGGTGGAGACAAGGGAAAGTATTTACGAATTTGGAAAGAAGTTGGGGAAAAAATGTCATTTTCAAAATCTGTCATGTCATAGTTACTGGGAAAGTTATGAGAGAGCTCCAAAGTTTCGAGGTGTAAGAAAGGACACGGTTAACAACACGGCTCACCCGTGAGTTACCACCAACCTAGTTGAGTAAGAATAGCGGTATGTGAAGGTGAGGGAGGAGTTACCTTCACCCACAACCTCCTGCTGGGTTGAAGTTAATTGGCGGGTCAGTGAAGATGAGGGTGACGTGAAAATAAGTATAGTGACTTAGCTCAGTGAAGATGAGGGTGTAGTGAAACTGAGGACAGTAACCTAAGTGAACTAAGGTGGAGGAAGTGTTGAGGATTAATTCTGGTGAGCTTGAGGCCGAGGAGCAGATGACGATGATGATAAGCTGGGTCGAAGAGGAAGGAAGGAATGTGAGGACGGAGTGAGTCCAGCCGACACCTCACCCTGCACTAGCGGGTCCCGAGGTCCCTGGTTCCCACCTGTTACCTACAGAGTTCCTCTTGGCAGAAGACGTACTCGTCAATTAGCGGTATGCGGTGTCCCACTACTGGGATGGGTTGTCGACTGATGCCAATGCGGGGTCGTGGTTGTGTGTGGACAGTGAAGCAGCAGAACATAGGAGATGCCATGCTCTCAAAACCTTGGGCGCCACAGCTGAAACGTCTCCAGGGGACTGACACGTTGGCATCAGTGTTGGCCAAACATCTGTTGGCATCATGAGAACCGGCACACACACAACACACACACACACACACACACACGCTTCACCATAATGACGACTTGGAATTGCAAGTATTGGAAACATGTTTCCAACATCGGAACTGGAATGGGGTTGGTAGAGAATTATATTTGTGGACCTTAAATGCTATGCTAAAGTAATTGCACCTAAGGCATGTGGGGGCGCACGGGTGTAACCAATGCATCAACTGGTGACTTTCTGTTAGACGATCGACGTGGGTTAAGAACCAAAGCTGCTTGTGAAGCCTTTGGGATCAACAGCTTCGTCGGTACTGTGGACGACTTTGGATATCTGAGGACTGGCATTGGTGACGGGCTTGCAGGTTGATGCCACTGTACTCGCTGGCAAGGTTTGTCGATGAGAGGCTGTCACTGTGGCATTCGCACGCTCGTGGCCTCCAGAGAAACATAATACCGACAGCAACTCCTTCGGGGAAAAGTCCAGACACTTCATCATGGGAGACGGTACGCTGTTGACATCACTTCTCTTAAATATCTTGTTGCCTTTTGAATCCTTGCAGCGAAGTAGGTATGTAGGTACCATCCGCATCCCGTTGTAGGTAGGTAGGTACCTTCCGCATCCCGTAGTAGGTAGGTAGGTAGGATTCATCCGCATCCCGTAATAGGTGTGTAGGTACCATCCACATCTTGTAGTACGTAGGCAGGTACCATCCGCATCCCGTAGTAGGTAGGTAGGTAGGAATCATCCGCAACCCGTAATAGGTGTGTAGGTAATAGGGGGGGGGGGGGGGCTGCTGCTGCTGCTGCACAAGGCAGCCTCAAGACTCTCCTGAAAACACAGACACTAGCCACTCTCCACTGACCCTCTGGAGCGTTACCCTCACCCACCACCGTCTGCTGGGTTGAAGCCAACTGACAGGAAGGACGCGTGAATCACGAACCGTATATCCTTTCTCTCCTGACTCCTGGAGGACAACGATATGGGTAACGTAAGCATGTGGATAACTGATATCTTAGACACTATGGTAGGAAACGTAGGTGTACCTCACTCAAGGATGATAGCAATGTAGATTGCTTAGACAACGAAGTTGGTGCGAAACACACACAAACAAGGAAAGGCTTATTGTTCTGTACGATGAACTCCACAGTGTCTCCGTCCATTATACGATTTTCAGATGATCTCGATATCTTTCTACACAGCTGCTGTCTTACGTGTGATCGAGGTTAACGTAGACATAGGAACAGTAATACACAGGAGGTTGATGTGGTGTCCCCGAGTGCCATCCACGGAGGTAAGTTTCATGATACCTCTCGTGGTGCCCTTAATGACGGAGGACCTTGAAAAGGTGTTGATTATGTTCCAGTTTGTTGGTTCCGTACAGCAGTGAGGGTCAGGTAGGTAGGGCCTCCTCCATATCTTCACACATTCCTCCTGACTGACTCGTGTAAGACTGGCGATCGAACGTCATTTGTATTCTAATTGTTAATTTTCTTGTTGTGGTTGTAGGTGGCTGCGGACTCTGGGTGTGGTCGACCTACTCCTGTGTCTGCTAACGACGCCCGTGTGTCTGGCCAAGGCCGGCCTCGGACCCTCCCCTTACGTCGTCGCCGTGTACTACTCCCACTTCGGTTGGTCGCTCAGCATCGGCTCCCAGATCATCAGCTTTTACCTAATGGGATGGTTCGCCTACGACCGATACCTGGCCGTCTGCCAACACACCAAGTACCCAGACAGCCAGCGGTATAAAGTGTTCCGCAAGCGCGTGTTGGTCACAGTGGTGGGCGTGGTGGCGCTGTACTTACCCACCATGGTGGTGGGTTATGTGTGTAAAGAGGGTGAGGACTGGATTCCCGTCGACGGGTATTCGCTAGGTAAGGAGGTGTGGTGGTGGTATACCGTGTACTCGTGGGTGCGTGAGATCCTCTCGCGCTTGGTGCCTGCCGTCGTCCTCACCTTCTGCAACGCGAAGATCACACTCCGTCTCAAGCACCTCCGCAGCATCTGGGACGGCTTCGGCAGCGGCGTCAGCCCCGCTAGGAAGGAGCGCGAGCGTCGTCTCGTACGGCTGCTGTTCTGGGTAACGGCGCTCTTCTACGTCTTCAACACCCCCGTCACGGTCTACTACCTGGTGTTCCTTAATCAAAGCTATAGCCACTCTACCCACTCCATCCTGACCTTCGGCGCCATCAGCAACTTGCTACAGATGATGGGCAACATCTCCAACTTCGTCCTGTACTTCTTGGTCACCCCGGACTTTCACCGAACGCTTCTGATCCTCCTGCACTTGCGTGCACCAGTGAACGCCTCGATAACGAGCCATACCGGCTTGCGTTCCCCCCAGTCCGTCTCCAAAACCGTCGCCGTGACTGACTCTTTGAGTGTCACTAGGAACGGCACCTGCTCTAGCATGACAGACAACCAGTTCGACTCAGGCTTCCAGCTCGATGTGGCATCAACATCTGACAACCCGACCTCTCCAGATGATGACGACGTCAACCTGTAGAAGTCCTGGGTGTAAGGCGAGGTGAGGTGAGGTGAGGTGGGGTGGGGTGAGGTGAGGTATGTGACTCCCAGTTCGTGGAAGTGTTTGTCACGTTCTGTGATTGTTAAATCTAAAATCTAGACAAAGAGGTGATGTTAGGATGAAACCTCATTGCTCTGAACTGCAGTCATCTCAATCCCAGATAATCCACAATGCCAATTTGATGTGTCCATTCTTTCGACAGTGAATCACCAGGAACTGTCAGGGACTTTGCACGAACGGCGAAAAAAAAAAAAGGTGTTTTTGCATTTGGTTATTTGGTAAGTGACTAGGAGGCAAAAGATGGTTTCGTCTAACAATCCGTTGATGATGGTGACGCTGTAGTCGTTCACCTGATTCAATCACGTCATTCCAGGTCTCATGCATAGTCATGAGGCTGCTCCTGTCGAGCGTTAGCAGCTGAGTTAGGGTGAGGGGCGGGGGATCGATAATGCTTAGCGGGTGTCTTGTCCAATCTCGGCATATGAGAGCAGAGGTCGCAGGGGAAATAAAGCAAAGAGAGAGACACATATCATGGGTAACCAGTACATCATCATCCACCATCGTGTCTACAGTGTGACCAGGGGTCTGAGGTTCACAAACACCGCAGCAGTGAAACATATCAATGGAAAAGTACGATAAATAGAAACCTCAGACAAGAAAAAAAGGTAGATCTTGTGCTATATCCAGAAACGTACATTATCGTCATACAAATATTACCGTCAACTTCAACCGTTGTGTTCTTATGTCCGGACAACTCATCGTGGGATGACCATCCTCAGGAACACTGCTGTTTAGGTAAGAGAAGGTTCGGTGTTAATGAGGTTTCTCGAGGGGCAATCAGACGCACCAACTGTTATGTATGAACCCATAACTCTTAGGAGAAACCTCAAAAGATGATCCTAAGATCATCATCATCAGGTTTACTAAACGACCCGAGTTATAATCTACTCCTTCTCTGATGATAAGTCTTATCTCAGCAGCGTACGTAGAGTGGACGTAGTACATTTCTTCCTCACGAGAGGGGAAAAGAAAAAAGAAAATCAAGCCCTCGGATGTAGTAGTGTCCTACAGTCCACAGAGACGTACATCTGGGCTTACCTGCTCCTTGTAAATGGCGTCACGACGGACATAACTCTATTCTGATGGATGGATGTCGACCCCACACCACCACCACAGGGACGACCGGTGACAGCAGCTAGTCCATCCGACCCCATCGCCCTCCTCCACCACACCCTCAGCAGCAACCTCCAGGACTGGACATACCTCCGACCACTTCGCCATCAACCACACCAAGACCCCACCCGTATGGTCGTGCACACATCAGCCTCACCTTCAACCCTCTCCCACCCCCTGTAGCCTCACGATGCCCCTAGCCTTCCCCAGGTTGTGTGCACTCCGCTAAGCTTCCTCGGTCTCAACATCAATTGACGACCTCCACTGAAAGGCAATGACTTCAAAAGCCATCATGATGTCTCTCGGCAACATCGACGTGACCTTCCCCGTCGATTCAAGATATCTTGGCTCCCCCCAAAACTGGGGGAACATCAGCACGACTTTCATTCTTCCAGAACTCCATCCACCCACGCCACCCTCGCCTGGTTCTCTTCTTCATCCACCACACAGCAAAGACAGCTAAAGGATATCACAGGCAAGGATCATGCAAGGTCGTCCTCAGTCCACCTTACCTGACGGTTCAAACGATGCTAAACGTACCGACCCACACAACTCTCTCTCTCTCTCTCTCTCTCTCTCTCTCTCTCTCTCTCTCTCTCTCTCTCTCTCTCTCTCTCCAGTGGTCGACTGTGTGTATAACAGACCCGATTCCTTCCCTTGATGTATGAACTGTATTCATATCCTGTGGCTGCATGATAGCCAATAACCCGTTAGTGATTATCGTTAGTGTCATTTATTAATGTTATTATCATTACTATTAAACTTT
>JAUUDZ010442127.1:0-13083 GCA_032361705.1 Panulirus versicolor
CGTACACTGGCGGGTGACATGAGAGATAATGCAGGATGAGACAAATGAGTCGCTAAGAAACGAAGAATGTGAGATACCGGGTAATGGATGAGACGGGAGATAATCTCTGAACCATGACGTTGATAGAATAATCAGAATAAGTACGAACGTAATAACACGCCAAATACGAGAGAGAGAGAAAAAAAAACACGGTCGATTTCACTTTCTTCTACTGTTTACTAGAAACTCTAATCAATAGCGATTCCCCTTACCGCCTGGCTACAAAATACGTAACGAACACATAGCGTTTGCTGTTCGAGAAATTTAGTCAAGTGTCGCAATCGGTTGTTAAAGTTGTATTACTTTAAAACGTCAGTTTCGGTGTCAGAGATACAAGGGAATCTAACGTATGATAACAGTAACTTCGTCACAAATTTGATATTCAAATATCTATAGAATGTAACACACACACACACACACACACGGACCTCAATGGTGTAGGGGTTAGCGTTACTAACCAGGAGTCAGCACGGGCCAGCCTGGGGTTGGACCAGCATGGGTTCGAATCCTGGCGTGGCAGTCAGCCTACGCCCAACCTAGGTGTTCATCCTTCCCTTCTGGCTGGTCGATAAATGAGTACCTGGCTTAGGCTGTTATGTGTGTGTGTGTGTATGTGTGTGTGTGTGTGTGTGTGTTACAATCTATCTCCTGGCAAATAACAAAACTGCATCGAAGTACTACGTGGACGAGGAAATATTCAATAAGCCAAAACTTGAGCATTCTCCGCAAATTTGGTTATCATACATAAAGAGACAAAAAGAACTGATGAAAATAAGATCCATAAGAAGGCAACAAAAATGGTACCCGAATTCAGAAAGCTGTAGGACAGATGAAGGTAAGAGACCTCAGATTAGTTCACCATGGAAGACAAAAGAGGAAGGGGTAACCTGATCAAAGCCTATGTGTTTTAAACAATCTTAAGGAAGCAGACACTAAACAGTTCTTCGAAAGAGGCAGGGATAGAACGACTATAAGGCAAAACATGATGTAAAAAACGTGTTAGATGAGATGTAAAAAAAAGTACTTTGACAGCACGAGAGTTGTGGATGTATGTAACCCACTGACGAAAATGTGGTTGTGGTTAGCTGAAAGAGGTTTAAAATGTTTTTGAAAGAGTATGTTCAAGAGATGGAGCCCCAGGAGAGTACAATTCCCTTTCCGTACAATACAAATAGGTATACACGGACACACACACACACACACACACACACACACACATGCACAAGGCCAGAGCCTGATGCCGCTCTATACATCCTTCATGAGGTCGCTGGACCCACCTCACCCACCAGTGGCAGCACAGCTCAGTGCACCTTCAGCCCCGTGTCATCCGGGCAGCAGATCATCCTAGATCAATCTAAACAAAACACTCATTATCATGTAAACAACCTTAAGCTAATATTTCTCTTTTTCTCTTCAGTAATGAGTCACTGGACCCACCGAGTGGCCTGGAGACGCAATGATTATGATACAAGGTTCTGGCGCTAGCCCAGCCGACGATTGAGGAAGACATGGTACGATAACCAGAAAGCTCGCTCTCGCGTCGTCCATGTAGAATGGAATACTGAAGGTTAGTTTAGTGAGTCACGGTAGTATCTTCACAAGGTATCGTCAGCAGACATCCAGGGTGTCTACTTCTGACGGAACAGAAATCATGGTGACAATTGAAAACGAAGGTATAAAGGTATTCACGGTCTTTGTGACTTAAAAAGACTACATTTTGTGGACCATCTATCATCGGTTAGAATATACCGTTATATTCTATTTCCTTCCGGAGATATTCCCTATAGCAGGATCCGACATCACGATACAAATAGCAGAATTGATGGTAGACTCACTGTGACGAAATCTCCTTCAAAGAGGAAAGCCTGTAAGTCGTCAGTAGCAACTAGAGGTAAATGTTACAGGAGACAACATCCAGCTTGGGTTCGCGACACAGAGAGGGACAGGGGTGACCCAAGAGCAGTGCAAGTGCTACCAGACGGCCTCCACTCACCCCATGCAGGTGTTCGTAAACATGTCACAACAATTCATGTTTATATCTGCCAGTGACAGTTACTGCACGAGCCCTGGAGTGTGTGGCCAGCGGGATCAGTCGCCTCAGGAAACTTGTATAAACACTCAGCCGTTGTCCTGTGCGGGAGGGAACCCACACACCACCTAAAGGAGAAGAGTAGGAGAGGATGAAAGGGACCTTGAGGTAGGGGAAACGAGGAAATGGCTTTGCGACAAGAAAGGTAACTCTTTCGAGAGGTGCAGGAACAGAAAATGGGGTTCTAGAGATGGTAGGAGATGGGCCCTAGTGGAGGGCAAGCAAGAGTGGATATGGTAAGGATGAGAGCGAAGGTGGTAGGAAGGAGGCGACGAATTTATTGTTGACTTTCTTATTCGTCCTGTGGGCAGTAGCACAAAAGAGAATACAAAGTGCACAAAAGGTCCATGACTTTGACCACATCGATTGAACTGTATAACGATTAACAAAAAGCGAGAACTATTTACTATAGGCAATGTGTCAAGTGTTTTGGGGCAAAACATGGATGATGTGTTTTGCACTTATCGTGTGATACACAGGATTATCTGTAAATTTGATAATTTTGCTACAGTCAACATCATAGTGCTGTAGGGGGTGAGAGTAATTCCGAAGGCAAAGACAATCTTTTATGTTCATTTCCAAGAAGTGAAGCAAACTCATTTACCTATACCCCATCCTGAGCTGGGCCAGATCACCACCAAAATGTCTAATGGTCTCGTTTGCCGACCAACATATACAGGGTTCTACTTGTATGATATTGAACGGCTTGTGTCAATATCATTTCGACGCAAGTCTAAAAAAAAGTCAAGTTCTCTACGGATAATTTTTCAAACCACATGCACGTTAACTTCATCCACAGACGCAAAAAATCTTACCTTGTTATTCAGTCTGTAATGCATTCTGACTCCGGTAAAGTGAATGACTTCATAGAAAATATACTCTGAAACAGTCTTGAATAATTTTCTGATACCTTCGACATCCATCTGATACAAAGTTAAAAAGGGAGTTTAAAATCTTTGGTGAAGGGAAAATAACACTCAATCATCACATCTTTCTTGGACACACTCACAAGTTCCTGGGCAATGAGAATGATTCAATTCAGCTTGGAATGTGGATGCCGAACTGATGGTACTAACTCCTCCATAGGAACCACCGTGTGTATGTAGAACCATCAGCACTATGAAACCTCAGGTAACTCGTTGTAGAAACCCATTTGTGTATAGAGTTTGCAAGAGACTGTGTTCAGTGGTAGTGGTGTCAGTGTAATAAAGGGTACATTGTTTAACTCCCAGCCTCGGCTCACGTTGTAAACTGAGCAGACACGTAGAGAACGGATGGAGAATTGATTTCAAGGGGACTATTAACATCCCGTATCTCACGTCGGTTCTTCTCTTTGTGTAACGACCGACATGGCTGGGTCAAAACACGCTCCAATTATGGCCGCTTCAGGTGAAAGGAATATATGGCAAACAAGAAATGAAGACATTAATCGGAGCTCTCCCAAGTGTTTGCACAACTAACTGTTAAAGGTCAGGAAATCATAGAAAGGATGGCAGCTGCACAGCTAGGATGATCGAGGGAGGAAGGAGGTGTTATAAAGGTCAATCCTCGTGCAGCTGGTCTCCACACAGAAAATAAAGGAGGCAGAAGCCAGACGCTTGTTAAAGGTGTAGACCTTGGGGACAAGAACACATGCAGACAGTTCACTAGAGCAGTAGCCTAAAAGACAGCTGAAGAACAAGAAGAGGGCAGCAACATCACTTTGGACGGATATGAATGATTAAGGAGAGGTGAAGCATGGAAAATTAATGAGATGGAAGACTTGTAATTCCACTCTATCTAATAAGGAGGTGGAGGGAGAGCCATCCCAACAATGTGAGCACTACTCCATACTGGAGAGAACAAGACCTCTGTAAAAATGATATAGCTGCTCAAGAGAAAAATAATTGCAACACTGATGGAACACCTTAGCTTTAGGAATCAAATTTGTAACGTTGATTATGTGGGGTCTGCAGGAGAATGGAGGATAGTCTGTGTCTGAACATCTGGATACTAACTAGTAAGACGACTAACAACATTCGTTCTGTCCCTATCACTAGTA
This sequence comes from Panulirus versicolor, assembly GCA_032361705.1. Classification (NCBI taxonomy): domain Eukaryota; kingdom Metazoa; phylum Arthropoda; class Malacostraca; order Decapoda; family Palinuridae; genus Panulirus; species Panulirus versicolor. The sequence continues at coordinate 4,170 of JAUUDZ010442127.1, forward strand.
TAACCAAGATTTGTTTTGCTAATATTTCAAGTATTAGATATCCTAAGACGGTGAGGAGTAATTCTCATTTCAAAAACTTTTTATTTTCCGAAACCTTCACTGAATTTTCTCAGGCACAAGAGAAAAAAGCAACAAATCCAATCAAGGAATGACTACATGCAAGATACAATCATTCTAACTATTCTGACGCTCGCGCCAGTGTGTGTGGATTGAAACTACCCTCAACTTTGGGTGCTCTAAACTTTTCTCGACACAAGCAACTAAGTCTTTATACAACAACACATCGTGGAACTTCAGAGCCAAGATAAAGAAGCCTTCTTACATATCTAACGTGTGCGATCCATTATTCAAACCAACGTTCCTTGCGATTCCACGTCTTCCAGAGGGTGAGGGGGTTGCTTATTGAATATCTCTGTTTTCACAGAAGAAATGATAAGACCCAGCCTTTCTCATGTATTGGATACACGGTCCAGTACAGTGAGTGTATCGTTATAACCAGAGGTGTTGATCTTGATGTCATCAGCAAAGCCGATGATGTGGAGTTTAATATTCTTGGCCACTGACTCAAAGCAAGTCCAGATTCTCTGACTTCATTTCAGAGTTCTTCAGACAATAGGGTTGATAATCTGCTTGCACAGGTTGCTTTTTATTCAACGCAGGAGCTAAACGCCTCCTTTCATCTTAGTAGTTCATCCAATACTGCACTTCGATTAGCAATATCAAAAGCAGTACTGATTTCAAAAAGGTGGTGCAGTCATATTAAATGGTGAAAGATAAGAAAGAAGTAATGCAATAATGCATACTCTTTATGTGTATATCTTTTAGGTTACTCGAGAAAGTATCTCTGATTCAATGGAGAAGACGGTTTTGCATGAACAGCTTGTGAAAGGCATTGGCCTAAAGGCATTCGGTTGATTGGTCTTGGGTATGGCGATGATTGGATTATTGTGGGTAACTCTCACGTTACATAAATCATGCTGTACAATGCAGGTAATGATTGCAAGGTACAGTACCTAATGCAATAAACTTTTTGATTTCAAGGGTGATACCATCATTTCCTGGGGGACGTAGCTTTACCATTGGTTACGGCTGTGTGAAGTTCAAACTGAGTAACAGGATATTGCATTCATTATATTCTATGTTAGTTATAGCTAGAATTTAACTTGGCCTACACTACAGGGGGTAGAATAGCAAAATTGCTGGCAGTGGCATAGATATCGGCCCTGTGTAGTAGATAGAGAAAAATATTTTTGTTTTTCTGCCCAGAAACACATTTTGTGTTTGAGGCATATTCGAAGGATTTTCGATGGTAAACACAAGATCAAAATACATGTTTAGAGGGGAAGCCGTTTCTTTTGCTGCTACTAGTTTTGCTCTGGTGTGAGGGATATGAGACTTCTCTGCGTTAACAATGAGGGATGTGAGAGTTCTGTCCGTTAATAAATGTTTCCCAGACAGATTGCTTCAAAGTTCCGTCAAGCGTTGCTCGGCAAACGCTAAGGCAAGACAAAACAATTTCAACATTTCCAGCACGCGTGAAGTACCTATCAACTTTGTTAACTCTTCAACCACTAACAGACTCGTATGCTTTAAGTTGTGAATCCTTATGATAAGCTTTAGATAGGCACATAGGGTTTTACTGGAGCTTCAGTTACGTTTTACGTGGCTCCAACAACTGTTGGATGGTTCGAACGACGTTACTATTAAATCACACCATAGCGTAAGCAATGGAGAAATGACTCCTTATCCAGAGGAATAAAACATAATCATAACCAGAAAAAAAAAAAGATGCAATAAAGTCCGGAGTGATCGGTTGCGTGCATCAAGGTAGTAAATCATAAGCCGTGATAACTCGCTCCGTCCTTGGCCGTAGAATGACGAGTGGACAAGCTACCTACTCCCCTGTCCCTCACCTACCATGTTGCCTTGTGTTTTGTACGTTGTTACACTCACCTTACGTCACCAAATGTAACGCGTCGCCCGGTACTGCACGGGCAGTATAGCGAACTTCTTATTGTTAACGGTAACCCATGGTAGCTGACTTCATCAACTGCGAAAGATTTGTCTTGCTTATGGCATGTTGAAAATAGATTCCTTTCATCGTGACTTTCATTGTAACGCCATTCTTAGAGGATCTGGACGAACAATACCCGGTTCTAATGGTCGTATTCAGTGTTTTCGACAACTAAGTGGACTACGGGATGATCCAAAGACAGTAGGAGTATTTATGGTTTGCATGTCAATACACAACTTCAATACTCATCGTCTCGAGTATCAGTATTGGATATGCATTGCTGTCGCAGGCCACCACTCTGGCGACAGACCCAACCCCCACTGTAAGTATATTAGAATCACCAGTGTTTTGACATGCCTCAATTCCTTAGCACTTTCTTGACCTTACAACATAAGCCTGTTAAAAGAAATAAAGCCACCCATGATACGGGATTCACACACACACACACACATATATATATATATGAGTGAAATACTGAACTTCAAGAAATAAGACCTCATTCTTCATCACTGAGAATAAACGAACGAAAAAATGGAATGATGAGAATATTTCCGAGCCAGGCCAAACCGCCCGCGGCGTCCCATGGTAGAGCCAGAGGCGTGACCAGCGGTCTTCTTGCGCTCTGCCAACAATGGCATCTCTCTCTCTCTCTCTCTCTCTCTCTCTCTCTCTCTCTCTCTCCGTTGATCGCTGGATAGTGTGAAGTTAGAGGTATCGATTGGAGGGCTGAATTATCAGCTTTAGTCTGGGGTTAAGCCTCGGGGTCAACGCTTAAGCCTCTCGCTAATTCATCAGGTAGTCCATAATTCAGGTGAGCCAACCGGGAGCCTATGTTGCCTTCCTCTTCTGCTGACGTAGGTGACACAGGTGTAGAGCTAGGACGGTTGGCAGGGATAAGTATTGAAGCACGAAAGGGTAGAGAAGGGGCGAGTGAAAGGGCTAGAGTATTGATAGATAGCACGTATACATTGATGGAGGCAGATGTGAGAGCTTGGATAGTGAAGGAGTCAGATTTAGGACTTGAAATGTTAATGCTGTAGAGGTAGGGATGGGACGATCGAATGATAAGCCCTAAGGACTGGATCGATCGAGCAGGCAGGTGCAGGGGCTGCGGTTGCTCAGGAGTGCAACTATGGGTTATTAAGGAGAACAGTTGTAGGGGCTGGAGTGGTACAGGGACTGAAGCATAGGAAGTGCAGTGGCAGAGATGAGGTGTAAAAGCTGGGATGGTGGTAGAGGTACGGGTGTAGGGCTGGTGGAGTGGGGATGGTATGTGGACTGAGGTGTTAAATGGGTTTAACTTTGAGCACAAGGGTGTGGTGCTGGGATGATATAACGATGAGAATGGAAGGTTGGAAGCTTAGGTTCTGGACGGCGGAAGGGCAATGGTGGGAGTATTTGGGTGTTAGAGGGTTACAAGTGTCCATATTAGGGTTGGTGAGTAAGGATGTGGATTGCATAAGATGGCAGAGGTGAAACAGGGTGTTGGGGCTGGAACGGCCTAGACGATGGGTGCTGGAAGGATACAGACGTGGGGGATCTGGTTGTTGGAAGGGCGCAGGCTTGAAGAGGAGCACCCGTTTGAATATTTGGATATTGAAAGGGTAAAAGTACGAATCCTGGAGGCTTAAAAAAAGAAAAAAAGTACAGCCGTAAGCGCTAGGGCAATGAATGGCTACAGTTATAACAGGCAGCAGTGGAGATACCAGTATGTTGGTTCTGTGGTGGTCATGATTCATTGGTTTGAATACTGGACGGTGGAGGGATATAAGTGGGAATGACAGAATGTTGGAGGGAAGTAGTTAGGGAGTCTGAGACGACAAAAGAAGACACATGTGTGAATGCGAATACGAGAAGGGTACAAGTTAAGTGTTAGGTTATGAAGGAATACAAGTGTGGGGGACTAGGATGGCGTAAGAATACAACTGTAGATGCTGATGTAGTAAAAGTGTGGGAAACATAGTTTTGGATAGGGTGTTACAATATGGTTGATATGAGACTTACAAGTACAGAGGACACTGTCCTGTGCTGGGGTATCTTCGTATCATGAATACAGAGACGGTGTGACGTAAATACCGAGAGCCTCTGGCAATTCCATCACCAATTATTCAACATCGGGTGCAAGGGAGCAGCGACTTCCCACCTCTCACCCCTTGAGGGTTGGCCAGGGAAACAGCAAGCAAGTTCCCCCTAGCTCCTGCTGGGGCGCCCTGAGGTCTTCATCATTCAGACGACCCACGGATAGTGGCAGCGATGGCTCTGCTGTAACACCCTCTGCATTATTCTGTTCCCCATCGTCCTTCACTATTCACTGAGGCTTTTGAGCCTTTCATCGCTGATCATTGTTGTAGTACTGTATTCCTTTATGCTCTGTGCTCTAGGCCTCTTGAGGCACCCAGCGGAAATGAGCGCAGCATATTCTTCTTTTCTTCGCGATCGTTTGATGTTTTAGGGTTGCCAGATACGGGTCTGGACTAATGGAAAAGTTCTCTAATGCTCTACAATACTAATTACGGTTTTGATGTTCCACGAGCGTCATGTTGCATCCTCTTACTTCCTTCAAGTTAGACAACCAACTCTGGCTTGTTAATGGTAACTTACAGAACTTCTCACTGAAATATTTTGTCATACCGTCCTTTAAGTTTACCCCCACTCTTCTTCTATCCTCATTCACATTATCTTTTCCATTTTCCAACATTCCCTTCAAGACCTCGCTCACACTCCTTCAACATTTCTTTTACACGTTTTCAAAACTTTACCATCGTTCGTATCATAAAACTTTTGCAGCGTATTAGGAGTATTTGCCAATAATAAGTTTCGGTAATTCATCACTTCTCAAATGATTAAAACCCAGAAGACCTTTACAAGGTTTAGTGCCAAAAGTGTCCCGAATCATGCACCTAAAATACTCAGATGTATATCTATAAGGCTCCCAAGCTGTCTCAAGAAATTAGGTCTATTCTCAAACAAGTTGAAAAATTATTTTGGGACTGTTGAATACCTGGACAGGACAAGCTTTCCACATGACAGACTTCTGGTGAAAGATCAAAACATTATGAAAAATGCAACTGAACTGATTAACTTAAAGGAGATAAGCAGAATATGTACTGGAAACAGACCAAAGGTCAACTTTATTCTTACTAAACAAAAGCATTATAGTGTCTGTGTATCAGATCAGTGTCGCATAACAATGAATCAGAAAATCATTTTCATCTGTAGTCATAAATGAAAGTAACTCGATCTCAGAGAAAACGCATTTCAAATAGCTTCATTCTGATACGATCTTCTTTAAAACAGAATTCATTACATGATTTAGCAAAGGTTCTTACATCGTCCTTCCCGATCGACGTCTACACCCGTGTTAGGTAACGTCTACCACACAATCAGATGATCCACTAGCCCTCTCAGGGCCCCACGAGAACATACTGTGAACAATGTCCTTGTAAGCTCTCGAGAGTCGAGGAAAATTCAGTTCTAAATTCATTCCATTATTACATTGCCTTCAGAGGGACATTGTGTATGTATGCCAGCTGGAACAGTCCGGAGATGTGTCTTTCCCCTCTGAAGTCTCACTTGACACTTTCCGTCAGGCGAAGTAGTGGTTCATCAGCTTCGAGACGTTGAGGATAGGATCAATACTTAAATTGTCGCTCCGTCCATCCGTCGCATTTTCCTTTCTGTACTGAAGGCCAATTACCAGGAACCAGTAGGAAACTTTCCCAGCAAGATGCAGCTCTCACTCAATGGCCTCTTTTGCGTCGCATCGAATTTCTAGACCAAATTAAGAGCTTCTTGCCATCTTCCTTCTTGCATTTGTAGCTAGAAAAGGGAAAACAAAATATTGGCTTGAGAGAAATAACAAAAACTGCCTGGTCCCGAACGCAAGAACAAGTGAAATCGAGAGTTCTACTTCCTGGCAACCTTCTCTAAGCTGGAGTACCGTGCACTTGAATATTTTCCGCCTTGCGACACAGGCTGGTCCAGAATTCTATTGGGATTTATGAAATTAATCTCGTAAATACTCTCCTACCTCCAGGCTTTTCAAAACTTCGTAACCAATGTCACTATTTTCACGTAAAACGTTTGTATCAGTGGCGTCAACCTCGTCCATGCAAGATTCCTCGTTGAGCTGCAGTTCTTTGTTGAACTATGAAGTCTATGTACCATCTTCTTACTTAAAAGCTTCGACTGTACTTAAATTTTCATGTATACTATCTCTGTTTAGCAGCTTCAAGGATACTTAAATTTTCAAGAATATACTCACGTACTCTTGATACAAAGTCTTAGCCTGAGGGCTTTTGAAATATTTACGGTATATACCCTACTCAAACATCGATATAGCCTGCTCTCTCGTGGGCTTTAGTCCTGTTGATTCAACAAGCCACAACACACAGCAAGGGAGGATTACACAGGCTAGGCTGTCCTGTCTTTAGTAGCTACTATATTCCCTTTGCTACACCAGTGAATTCATTTACATCTTTTTTCGAAACTTTCCTTCATCTCTCCAACAGCTCTACCCTACAACGCTTTTCTCGTCACATTTGTTTCCCCAAACGTGTTTCAAGCATTACTAGCCAATTTTCAAGTACTTCATCGGTCATGATGGCGACCAGTACAGCCGGTGAGGGACCAACATTCGCAGTTGAGCAGAAAAGACACCAGCGCCCACACCACCTCCTTCATAACAAAGAGGAATCCGCGCTCCTAATAATCAACCAGTCTGTTACCTCCTCATTTTGGTTCCGAAGGCGAACAAGGCCACTCAACGCTGCGGTTCTCCATCGTCATACTTTTCCATCTTTTCGTTTCGGTGTTGCTGTTACTGCTGATGACGTAGCTGCTGTTTGTGACTCGTGAGTCAACACCAGCAGGTGCTGCCGCATGCGGTAACGCTGGTCGTGGCGCAGAGCCAGGAGTGAAGGAACGCTCTGATCACTACCACATAAACGACTCATAAATAATAATAATGATAACGATATTGATATTAATAACAATAATAATAATGATAATAATAATAATAACTAATAATGTAATGATAATAATAATAATAATAATAATAATAATAATGATAATAATAATATGATAATGATAATAATAATAATAGTAATAATGATAATAATAATGATAATAATAATAATAATAATAATAATAATAATAATAACGACTGGTGGTGATGTGAGATGGAGATGGAGTGAGTATTTTGAAGGTCTGTTGAATGCGTTAGATGAAAGAGTGGCAGATATAGGGTGTTTTGGTCGAGTTGGTGTGCGAGGTGAGACGGTTAGGGAAAATGATTTGGCAAACAGAGAAGAGGTAGTGAAAGCTTTGCGGAAGATGAAAGCCGGCAAGGCGGCGGGTTTGGATGGTATTGCAGTGGAATTTATTAAAAAAGCGGATGACTGTGTTGTTGACTGGTTGGTAAGGATATTCAATGTATGTATGGTTCATGGTGAAGTCCCGTATCTGAAAGCCGTGCTGAGGTAATCCTAATCGTCCAATTTCTTGTTACTGAATATTCATTGTATTCATCTGAATGATCCGTGGGTAAAGGCGAGTTCTTTTATTTTCTTTTTTTTTTTTGCACCATCGTTGAATGAACAGAAGCATGGCAAACTTCATCATTTGTTATTAGTACGCCGGATTCAGTTTTGGAATTTCTTTCAAAGAAAACCCGGACGTAGTTAATGAAGGAAAATAGGGAGAAATGGTGACTAAGATATTCTGACGATTTTAAAAGAAATGACACATGTTCTAAAGAAGGTAATTCATTCACGTTGGCTTAAGCTGATAAGCTGGAATGACAATACTGAGCAGTTCTAGCACTAACTTTTTCAATCACAAATATATTGTTTATCGAGTATCTTTCTTCTCCCTGTGATAGGTTTTAATGATAACAGATCTTAAGCTAATCTGATTGATATTAATTTCGAAAATGACAAGTGTTAACATCATTCGCATATCCACAGTAAGTATGATCGCACATGCAACTAGCACAACAACTGTTTGGAAAAAAAGAATACGCGATAAAGAAAGAAAAATACTTGTGTAGTGTTCTAAAGAGCAGGTCAAAGATAGCTAAATTTACAGATTTTTCTTAAGGCAACTAAAGATTTTTTTTTCAAAAATTTTTCTTAAAAGCAACTGCCTTTCTCTCCTAATTTTCTTAACAACAACTTATCTCATTTCCTATTTTCCTGAGTAAGAACTGATTTCTTATCCCTCTTTTTTCACAGCAACTGATTTCTCCCTAAATGTTTCTTAAAAAAATAATTTGACAACAGCTTTTCTCCCACTTTTTCTTAACAGCAACTGATCTTTTTTTCCACGTTCGCAGATCTGAGTAATTATTCATGGTGCATAAACAGACTGACTAGGAAGTTTATGGATTCATTTCTTATTTAGGAATATAATTTTGAAAATCGAAAAAATTATGTACGAAATAGTCGTCTATTTTGCAAATCATCACCCACTCCTTGTAATAAGACGATTGCCAAAAGCTGAAGTGAATTAACGATTGATGTTGAGAATTAATGCAAATAAATTTTGCAAAATACCTCTGAAACAAGAGATAAAGAGTATTGGGAAGAATTATAGAAATTAGGTAGTTACATAGGATCAAAATTATTCATGATATCCTGAAAGTCATCTATGATATGCTAAATGCATTTAGAAGTTCTATTTCAAGGGCCAGTCACACATTAAGAGTGTTTATTGTCTTCGTATTATCTAAACAAAACCCGAAGAAGGTGTTCGATATTGTTTTCTTTATCGATTGGTGGATGACGGGCCGGAACGACCATCCCCTGCCAACTGATAGACCTGAAGCCCAAAATAACCAACCAGCCAACTTAATCTGCTTGACTGGATGGTATAAATGAAGCTCTCGACTCTGACTGTTAA